>JAFFST010006229.1:2973-22466 GCA_022414735.1 Noturus placidus
ATGTTTGAGGCCTGAAATGTGGCAAAAGGTCGAACAGTTCAAGGGGGCCGAATACTTTCGCAAGGCACTGTATTAGGCAGAAAGTGAACAGTTAGTTCTCGAAATTGCTGCATTGGTCTAGACAACTGGGTCAGACCTTCTCCAAAATGACAGGTCTTGTGGGGTATTCCCAGTATATAGTGGTTAGTAAATACCAAAAGTGGTCCAAGGAAGGACAACCATTGTACCAGAGATGGTGAAGATGCCCAAGGCTCATTCATGCACATGGTTAATGAAGGCTAGTTCGTCTGGTTTGATCCCACAGAAGAGTTACTGTAAGGTGGAAACACCTTCTTGATAAGAGAGGTCAGAGGGAAATGGCCTCAAACCAAGAGATTGTTTTGTGCCCCAAACCAAACCAAACCAAATGGCCCCAAACCAAGCGATTGTTTTGTGCCCCAAACCAAACCAAACCAAATGGCCCAAAACCAAGAGCTTGTTTTGTGTCCCAAAACAAACCAGACCAAATGGCCCCAAACCAAGAGATTGGTTTGCGCTGCCAGGAAGTATATAATAACTCATATTATCACTCATTACAACCTTAGTGAAACAAAAAGCATTTCAGCATGCACAAAACTTCAAACCTTGAGGTGGATGGGCTACAACAGCAGAAGACCACATTAGGTTCCACTCCTGTCAGCCAAGAACAAGAACTTGAAACTATCATGGGTACAGGCTCATTGAAACTGGACAGTTGAAGATTAGAAAAAAAAAAAAAACACCTGGTCTTTTTACAGTCTTCACCTGTCCAGCTGTGGTGAGTGTGTGCCCAAAGTAGCCTCAGATTCTTGTTCTTGGCTGACAGGAGTGGAACCTGATACTTCATTCTGATTGTTGATGTGAACATTACCTGAAGCTATTGACTTGCATATGCAATGTGAATGGCTGACTGGATAACTGCATGAATGTGCAGGTGTACAGGTGTTCCTAATGAAGTGGATGATGTGTGTGTGTGTGTGTGTGTGTGTGTGTGTGTGTGTGTGTGTGTGTGTGTGTATACACTGTTATTCTCTGTACGTGGGCAGGGGTCTATAAACTTCCATGCTTACTTGCACTGTATGAATGGAAATTAGATTTAGCCCTGCTGGAACTCTACATGTTCATCACACAATCGATCAAGTACTTCACTAGCAGTAGAAGTCTGAGAACAACCCACAGCACTGTTACACTGCTGCTCAGTACAATTTAACCCATTATTCTCTGACAGTGCCTCCTTCTCTCTCTTTACTGATTTCCTTTGGGACTACTACCCATTTAATTTAATCTGAGTACTAGCTTTGATTTATTTTATTTACCACTCATGTGGAAATATCCTGCACAGACTACAGCTCTGAAGTAATTCACATTCATGTCAAGTCACATTTGTCTTTAGATCAGCTGCTTTTATTGCTGATAATGCTGCCTTAGCTAAGACCATATTTTATCCACAGTCCATTTTGATGTCTAATAATACACATGACTACACTGTTGTTGTTTTTTTTTTTTTAAAAATCTGTCAATATGTTTCTATAATGCATTGTTGGCAACCAGCCATAATATCCATCATGCTTTGATTCTCTTTTTTTTCTTGGTCTTTTTGGAACCTGGCTTAAAATAGCTTTAACTGAACCATAAATAAGCAATGACAGAATCATCTAACATGAAATTGTTAAGCATATAAAAACATATCCTCAAGCTAATTCACCAGGGCTGGGACTAAGATTAAGTTCAAGCTAAAAATATATTGGAGGAGGTTAGTACAACATGAAAGAAAACACACAAGAGAAGGGATTTCTTTTATTAGAAGTGTTTGTTAAAGTGCTCAGTGAAGAGGTAGGTCTTCAGTCTTCGTTTGAAGACAGCGAGTAATTCACCTTTTTGGACAGCTAGGGGAAGTTTTTTCCACCACCTGGGTACCAAGACAGAGTAGAGTAATAATGCATGTCTTCCTTGTATCTCGAGGTGCAGTGCGTCCGGCTGAGCAGTGCTAGAGGCTCAAAGGGAGTATGGTGCAGAGCAGGGTGTGATAATGCCTTAACAAAGCTGGGCTCTGGTCCATTTCTGGCTTTACTGCAAAGCATCAGTGCTTTAAAAATTATGCAGGCAGATACAGAAAGCCAGCAGGTGGAACATAGCAATGGAGTGGTGTGGGAGAACTTGTAAGTCTTGCAGCTGTATTCTGGATGAATTGCAGGGGTTAGATGGTGCACAGAGGCAGACCTGCAAAACAGGTTAGTGATCAGGAGGTCAAGGTTCATGCCCCAGTACTGCCAAGCTCCCACTGTTGGTCCTTTGAGCAAGTCCCTTAACCCTATCTGCTCCAGGGGCACCGATCACGACTGACCCTGTGTGCTGACCCTAACAGCCTAACAAGCTGGAATATGTGAAGAAAAGTATTTCACTGAGATGTAATGTATATATGACAAATAAAGGCTTCTTCTTCCTCTTCACATGTTGACATGCTGGTCAGATTTTAAGTGTGACTCCGCTGCCCTCCAGTGGGAGTCTGTGGCATGATGTAGCAGCTTTAAAGATGGATTTTATCAAAGGAGTACTAAACAAACATATCAAATGGTACACTTACCATTAGTCTACCATTAGTAGACCCATCATGCTGAAACCATTTTGTGTGTTTGTTTGTTTTTTTTTTTGACAGTTTCACCAGAACGAAGACCGTGTGTTAGATATAATTATTTATGTTTTTTTCTATCATTTTAAACTACCTCAGGAGAGACACTAATCTCTTTAAATCATTTAAATCATTTAAATCATAAGTTTAGTATATAGGTTCATGCCTAATATGTTTCCTCTAAGACCTTTATGTTCTATACCCACTAAATAGCTTTGGGTAAGTAATCTTTACTGTAGTACTGCAGAAAACTCTCTAAACTCTGGAATGAGAGGCAGATTGTTTTCTGTATACTATTTCAAATTTCTGTACAGATACTGTATCAACAAATTGTTCTCTCTTGCTTTCCTAGCAGTAGCTCCTGTCCCTGATAGCAATCACATTTCCCAAAGCTCAGCTTTCCATCTCCAGCATTCATATGCATAGGTGCTTCCAAATAAAAAATCCTTTTGTTTAAGATTTTTTTTTTTAAAGTGTGAAGCAAGTTCGTAACCTAAAATTCCAGATACAAATGCTAGATTGTACAATTACTACAGAGGTCTAAGTGCAAACACAATACAAAAGGGAGTCACTGATAATATTCATCCACTGAGAAGCCAGGACACTGAAGCAGGTTTAGACCTCAAGATAGGACGTTCCGATGTGTCCTGATGTTGAAGTGCTGTAGAGTTATTTGATGCATGGCATGGCAGGGTAAGAGTTTTGAATTTGATTCTTGTAGGAGTGTCACATGACATACCACATAGGCAGCAGTATTCTAAATCCTCTTCACTCCCCCTCTATTGCACAACATCTACAAAGATGATCAAATCAACAGAACATCAACTAACATCTGTCAAACAGCATAATTTTTTTAATTGTTGGTCATTCAATAGAGGTATTTGAGGTATGGAGTTGTGAATGAAGACTAACGTCTGTTGAATGGCTGTTATACAGTATATGGTGCACTACCAACTCTTATCGACAAGCTGCCACTTGGTGTGCGTAGTTTTAAGGAGAACTGTGCAGTCATGAGAACTGAAGGAACCAGACTGCTTTCTAGATATGCATTGATCATAGCTGTCACTCACAGTGTAAGGTCACTGGAGATTGAATGGTATTGAGTTAAGCAAGCAGGTTGTCAGCCAATTTGTAGCCATTAGCATCACCACTTCTTTGTCAGCATTAAATGTGTGACATGTTAGACTCACATTGTGAGTATGGGTTCGATCCACAAAAGATGGATCACTAAAGGATGCCCTAATACCAGTGACATTCTGAGAAAAGTATGTCTTAAAGTCATCAGTGAACCAGAAATGGGGAGGAGGTGAAAACAAGAAGAGGAAGGTTAAGTAAAGAAGGGAAGTTAGAGAATGATTTACATGGTTCAAAGAATTAATTAATTTTAGAATAAAATAATGCAGTCTTAGCAGTAGCAGTAGATACTGGAGTGGTGTTGAGGATCAGTAGAAAAGAAATAACAGTGGAGGAGACAATGACACAAAGAAATGTCTATTACATGAAATGCGGTTACTCTGAGTTCTTGGTGAAGAGGATGTTAGGGGTCTTGTCTGATTTATTGGTTGATTCTGAATGATTGAGGTTGAAGGATCTAAGATGGTGGATGAAAGTGAACATAGTGCACAGCTGACTGGCAGTCAGAGGTCTCCAGCATTGAGGTACTCCACAGCTGCACATCTGGAACAAGGGATGAAATAGGCAAGGCCACATCTGCACAGAGAGACCCATCAGGATCATAATTCTCCAGAAACACATCATTAACAGATATGAAAATCAAGTTGGACAGGGTGACAGGGAGATGTGCTTCCTCATTGTCCTTCCTCCCATTTCCATACATTTCAATTGCAGGCCATGACACAAAAAATAGTTTCTTTTGTTTTGTTTTGTTTTGTTTTTAACTACATAGTATTTCAGTCTTACTTACTGTAATATTTTGCAACACCAGGGGGAAGCAAATTTTCATTTCATTTTGGTTGACATTTGCACATCAGTTTTCTTTTCTTATGGAAAGAAACAACAAAATAAGTGAGTTTTTCCTCTGAATGTTTAACTTAGTTTGTTAAACAGTAATACAGAATATATTTTATGAGTGTTTATGGCTGTATGTGTTGGATAAGAATGATTTATCTCAAATCTCAAGACCTTTTAATTTTAAAAGGGCATGCTGCTGTGCCCTTAGGAACTCAGTATACACAGTAGGTCCATTATGCACTTCAGTAACCTCTTTTGTTCACATCCACCCTACACCAGGTAGCCGGCAACATCCATCAATTGTAGCTATATCTTTGGGGAACCATAAAACTTCAGTTTTTCAGGAAAACTTTCAACAGCATTTTCATCATTTGCATTGTGAGCTCTTAATGGACAGACTGAGGTGTAATTTGAATAACAGGGGGTGTATGAATTCCACCTTCTTAAACACACCTTTGTGAGGAACTTTCATAATGATGTAATTTCAGTCTGATTATAGTCATAATTATAGGATAGGCACTGTTTAAATGGACAAATGCTTGGTAAATGTGTGGTTACTTATACTATGATTGCTGTTATGAGTCACTGATGCTCTCTGCAGGACACTGTTAGTGTTGGTGGATTAGGCACTGTGCAGCCAGCAATGTAAGAAATAGTAACTTATAGTACATATTTTAAAATAGCTAACTAGGGAAAACAATAATTATAGATCATGATTTCTCTTAAATGAGACAAATAGTAACAAACGGTAAGCCACAAAGCACATTCATGTTAAGACTATGGGTAAGAGGAAGGAAACATTTGCCCTCGGAAGCATAGTAACCATTTATATGGTCATTTAAGTGGTTATTAAGCTTATATATTAAATAACCATACAATATATCTAATTTAATGAACTAAAAATGATGACAAAGCTGTTTCTTAACATTGATCGCTACAAGGCTTTGAGAAATTTATTGGCTGTGGGAAAGTTTGCCTAAACTTGAGGGATTAGTTTATCACTGTTTGAAGTACACTGGAATTTCATGAAAAGCAAAACCAGGGTTTGCGTACACTCAGTGGGTTGCCAGAAGACAGGGTGCCTGTTGAGGATTGAACTGGTTTCTCTCAGAAATACATGACTGAGCACTAAGACTATACCTAGCCTTTTGAAGATTTTCTTAATATGAGCTGTGTTATGAATGCAGATCTGAAACATTGGAAGATGTACTGTATAAAGGCAGTATGCTACCATGTTTTCATTGACTATGCACTTAAAATAATCAATACCACTGGATTTCTTTTTTTTATTTTAACCTAAGACAAAGGCCTTTGTGTAATACTATATCAAGTCACAAAAATATTATATTTTTGCTTCTCTACAATAGTCAGAGAATGAAGAATATTAGATTTTATACCATCATTACTCAACCAGGAATGTCATATTGTTCCAGCGGCTTCTTTTACTTAGTAATCGTGATGGTGAACCACTGTTCTCCTAAAATATGTAAGGGATTAGGACAGTAAGTCTTCATTCATGCACCTTATGACTAAGCGAAACATTTCTTACACAACAATATAGTCGGTATTAAATGCTGAAAATAAAGAAATCCATTTTCCAGTTGCCAAAGCCAATTAAGCTGCCTGGTGCCACTGCTTTTTATATATTATTGAGAGTTAATATATTATTATAATATCCTTGAGAAACAGACTAGAATCTAATTTCCTATTGGCAGCAAACCTAACTCTCTTCTTTGGTATAGAAAGGTTTGTTTGAACTTAAATGTACATGGCAGAGTTTCCCAAAAGCATCACCAAGATAAGATTATCTTAACTCAATGAGAGAGTGTTCAATGTGATACTCCCTCTACCATTTAATTCTTTATTTAAGTCCACACCTTACAATTATACACATTTACATATCCTGTAGTTAATATTCAACTTGCTTGACTTCTTGCACCTGATCAAAATCAACTGAGTATGTAAGCATGCAAATTATTTAGTAATTTTAGGTTTCAATACAAACTACACTATATTTTGTGAAACAATGCAAGATTTGTCATCATCTGAAAAACGGGTGGTTCATTTGGTCTGTTTTATAGTTACAAAGAGAGTGCAGAGTTATAAAGAGTAGGCAGGGAAACATGTGTGTGTGTGTGTGTGGGGGGGGGGGGGGGGGGTGATTTCATTACTGTCCAGCATTGTTCGTTCCCTTTAACCCTCACCCTTTTTATGATCAGCAAACATCTGGATGGGATGAGGGCTTTGAAATGTGAGCCTAAGTAACCATATCTGCTCCTGACATCTCCACACGGTATACAAGTTTGGTTGTACAAGTTTGGTTGTACAAGTTTGGAGAGCTGATTTTAACTGCATGCTGGATTTAATGTCAGTCCCACCTCGCTGAGATTTATTGCTTTACACCTGTATCCTGTCTATTTATGTCCCTATAAATAAGAAATGTTGTTGTTTAATACACCACGTTTTCTGTTACTTTCAACTTTGGGTGTAAGTTTGGTTTGAACACTGAGGGACACATAATATTTGCAAGAGGTTGCAAGAAGTATCATGGGGGTTTTTATTGTCTAACATTACCCCACTTACACTGGTGTACTAACACACACCAGAATAATTTGTCTAATCAGCTATTTTTTCTCTTTTTAACAATTATCTATTGTCTATTAAAGCTTGATATATTCAGCAAAAACATAACTTCCTATATCTACAGCCTACGTGCAAATGTGCAGACTCTTGCTCAATGTCATTTTCTGAGAGTTAAGTCTTACAAATGTTTCTTTCAAACACATGTCTCTCTTGCCCATTTTCTTTTTATCCCCCACCCTTTACTAGTGTAATTGTGTCTGTGTTTTTCCACTTGAAATGATTGTATGGCTTTCACTCCTGAAACCCTTATCTCTAGACACATTTAGCTTAACATGATTCATCATGATGACCGTTTTAAATCATTACATGCCTATATGAGGCACATTTCAATAAATGAAGAGCATGCTTATAGAAACATGCTAACAGGGATGCAAATGTTGTTTTTGCTAATAAAGATAACTGCAAATATTTAAGCCATGTTCTAACCGTTTTTCCTATTAGAAAACATCATTAAATAGACAAGACCTTATGGATTTTAATTCCATTTCATGTAAATGTTTGCACTCAACTGTAAATGTGTTTTTAAGGTTTAATGACTGAGCACTGTACTGCTAGTGAAATATTTGTTGTCAGTGGTCATGACTCTGGTCTGACTGTGCTCTCTGGCCACTACTTTGACTCTTCTCCTAATGTTTACCTAATAGTAGTCAAACACTTGGCAACTAAAACAATTACATTAATTCAGTGTTCACTGATTACGGAAACCCTCTATCGAAATTTGTATCTACATTTTGGTGGGAACAAATCAGTGGTTCCATACTGTTGCAGAGGGCAACGAATCCAACTTCCTTTTGAAATAAAAATAGAATTTAACTCTTGTATAGTCAGCAAAACATTTGATGTCTTTATATTAGCTAAAAGTAAGAAAAAAAAATCATAATTCTTTGAGGTTTCAGACCACAAACACACAAGTGGTTTCAGCCGGACTCTGCAGCCAAGAAAAACTCGATTTAAGATCTCCTTGAACTTTTCTGTTCTTCTTAAGTTGACCAAAAACAGGTTAACATGCCAAAACAAAGGACGCTGCCAAAGCAAACAAACACTTGTTTTCCAGAACTGACTTGCGTTTTATGCGAAGTGGTGGGAGCTTGGGAGCTCAAGTAATAGTTGTCTGTAAATAATGCATGAATGCATATCTATGTGTATATGCATCAGAATGAACTGTACATATGACAAAAATATTAGATTAAAAATAAGATACATTTACTTGAAGCTGATAAAAATTGAGATGAATAGAAATTCGCCTGCTTAGCATTGACAAAGTGAGACCGTTCCACTAGATATTTCCAAAAGATATTGATTCCTTTGTAAATAATATGGAATAATATAATATAATATAATGTAATATAATATAATATAATATAATATAATATAATATAATATAATATAATATAATATAATATGGAAATAATGATATTTCCCAGCTGTTATTTTGTACATCTGCCCATCTGGTCTTTATGTCCACTCTATGAGGAGCCTGACACACTGTGGATATCGCAGTCAGTCTCTTACTGCTCCATATACAGTACAATTAATTTAAATTTACACAATGCACATTCACAAGAACTCACATATACATTAATGTAAAGAAATAAACACATAGTCAGCATTTGGTAATAGAAGCAGGTTATTGGTTGCAGCTGTTTCTGTAAAATAGTATGTGCTTGTTATAATTGCTACAAACTGCTCATGTAATCAAGCCAGGAGACATAAGCAAATGATCTGTGAGCATAATTATAGATGTTTATCACTCTGATATGTGATTAGTATTATGCTCACAGATTAGTTTGCAACCAGAGTAAAATTTACAAACAAAACAAACAAAAAAAAAAAATCAGCGTAAATAATAAAATGTTAATATTTCAAATAAATAAATATAGAAACATATTAGGTGCAGAATATTTGATATGAAAATAAACATTACATCTGCTCTGTAAAATGTAATAGGAAAAACATGGTTTGTGTAGGGCCAGAAGTCTGACTGTTATCTGGAGTAAGGCCTGAATAATAAAACATTACTACAAAATAAAGGTCAATTCCTAAGATCAAATTTGCACTAATGCTATGACTGATGAATTACTGATTTTATCATATATCAAGTCTGTGAGAGAAAAAACGTTTAAATAAAAAACAAGAAAGAAAGAAAGAAAGAAAGAAAGAAAGAAAGAAAGAAAGAAAGAAAGAAAGAAAGAAAGAAAGAAAAAGTGAGCATACAAGACCATACAACATGTATGGCCTAGAACAAATGATTTGTAATCTTTGATGACAGAAAATGAAAAGCTGTAGAAGGAGTAGCATTTTAAAAATGTTAAGAATTTTTCACTTGGACAGTAACAATTCATGAAGCCAGCACGTAGCGAATGTGAGATGGGAACATCAATGACGACGTGAATGCTACTGGTGGGGAGAGAAGGAGAAAAAGAAGAGCGACAGCCTACAAACATAAGTGCAGTTGCTCCTCTAGTTAAGGAGGCATTTCCTTTAGTGTCTGCTTGTTTTTGCTTCCTCCCCCTCCTCACTGTTTATTCCACACAGAAAACAGCAGAGCAAAGACACACACCAATGTGCAGCCAGTACCAGACACCCGAAACCACCATGTGATCTTAAATGAGGCTCCTATTTGTTAGTGTTAATCTATTAAAACTGCCTGCGTGCAGGCAAAAAATATGGGGACGTGGATTTAGTGGGACATCCTGTTGACCAAGCCCATTGGGTTAACTTTATACTGGCACTGGAGGTAGTCACGACACACTATTGTCCCACTGCTGGCTCAGAAATGCAACATGAGTAGCTGGGGATGATTCAAGGTGTGCTGAAAAGGGGAGGAGAGTCTTTGTGTCTCTGAACCATCAAAGGAAGCAGATGCTTAGCTTGGTGATGGCGTGACGCTAAGGATTTTTCCTCTTTGTGAACGTGATATTATGACCTAGCTGTCTTATTTGCCATTGTATCATCCTCTCACCCTCATCAACATCTGTCTCTCCAGCATCAGGGCCTGTCTGAAGTGAAAAAATCACAGGGCCAGGTGAGGGCCTCTGTTTGTCCTGCGACAGTGTTTCTTTTGCATCAAATCTGGAAGACCGACTGCACTTATTTTACTTTAAACTGTAACAAATGCTAAAGTGGTAGAGGCTGTAGGCTTGGATTAGAGAGTGTGTTATAGATTGTTAGATTAAGTCTGGAATGTTTTTACAAGCCCCTGATGAGAACAAATGAGTTTTAATGGCCAGCAACGTTTAACAATTGTGGTGCACAAGTGTTCTAATGAAGTCTATGAGGATATCGCAAAAATCTACAACACTCCATGCTTACTATTTAATCTAGGTAAGATGTTGAGTGATAAAATTGCACTGCTGTTCCAGATGTCCTTTGGACTTGTAGATATTTTGGGGTTTGACGTAAATTCTGCTCAGTTTCATATTATGACATAGATTAATGCCACTTTTCTTTATTTTTTTCCTTCACCTTAAAGCTCAAACAAACATATCCAGATGTCAACAGTTCTTATCTATCTAGTGCTGGCTCAAAAGCTATATTTCTAAGGCTGTTTATCTTGATGAAATTGTGAACTCTTGCTTAGCCAAATACCATTTGATGGTAAACTTATGCACATATAGTGTTGATAGTGAAGATTTATTGCCTTGAAAAGCATTGATTGCTGAACCAGTGCGGTGGTAGCAGCCTTACACTTTTCCAGAAAGCTACAAAATGACAAAACACCTGTTCGTCAATAACCATGTTGCTTGGACTAGCCGACATTTCCTCTCTGAGTCAAACATTTCTCCTAATAGCTGTATCACAGTGAAGCTATTTTGCTGTGGTGATGGATAGATGTAGGTGATGATAGAGTAATGGATTTTACTGATATCGGTTACCACAGGCAGACTTTGTGGAACACAAAATGCCTACACACAGTTATGTCTGTCTATTTCCAGAATAATATATGGCATACATAGTTTTACACAAATGTTGCATTATCTTAAATAAACTCACTGTTAATCATTGTTCAAGAGGAATAGAATAGTGAGAACAAAGATCATTGTATTTTAAATTTCAAGTATAGAAAAGGCTGGAGTGACTTTTACATATCACTGGATTTTGATTGATTTCATATTAATGAAATAATAGGAAAAGTTACAAGGTACAAAATAATGTTCTTCATTTTGTACCTTGTTTTTTGTAAATAACCCTTAAACTTAACCTAAAATTACAACTTTAACCTTCATACATTTCTGCATGACTTAATTCTACAAACAGTTATATATTTGTTTAATGAGAGTAACTGAAAAAGACATTCTCACACATACGCACATATAAGCACATATTCTTTATGCAAGGACACACACATAATAAGATAGATCTTAACTAGTTTCTTCTACAGAAAGACATTAGATAACATTTATAACTTGAATTAATTCAACAGACACCATGTTGGCCATGGACATTAGTTTAAAACTAAAGAATCTCAGGACTATTTCTTTGAGCAAGTCACTGCCTGTGTGATAAGTGCTTTCAACTGAGTCATTAAATTGACTGATAATGGAAGGATTGTCAAAACAGTGCAGTCTTTATCCAGGGTAATTTGACTCTCTTCATCAAGGAGTAATGTGGTAACATGATTATGACTAACACACGAGCCAATTATTTTAACAACACACGCAATTAGACAAATGAGAGGAGAAGAGAGTATTTTGAGAGATTATGGATGTAAGGGGAAAGTTGGTGGAAGGATAAATTAATGAGTATTGTGAATGAATCATTAAATGAGTTAGTCTTGTGAATGAATCATTAAATGAGTTAGTCTTGTGAATGAATCATTGTCCATTCCATCCCCACACCCCCAACCCCCCCGAGAAAAACTCGATTTTTAGTGTAAATGCAAGGTGCACCTGGCTTATACTACATATCTCATGGGACTATGTCCCACTTTCTCATCGTCCATGACGCAGATGTTAGCCAGATGTTTTACTAATTTCCTACTACTACTGAGTACAGAGTATGGTCTCCAGGATAATCCAGCAGCATGTTAGCCAAAAATGCCCATCTACAGTATAAAGTTCAGGGTTCGTCAGAAACTGTTTCTTTGGTACTACTATGTTACAATAGTTCTTAGTTATTAAGATGTTACAGGAGCTTCAGGCATTATTAAATCTGAGTGACAAATTATTTAAATCATATTACTGTATCTTATGGCAGGCAGCCATGCAAAATCTGTTTTTCCCGTAAGGTGATTTCAGCTTATTCTTACTTAGATCATCTAAAATGCACATTTTCTATAATACTAGCTTTCACAAGAGAACAAGTTTTTAACGATCAGAAACAACATACAGCGTCAAGAACACTTAACAGCCTTGTAAATCTGTTACTCCTGATGCTGTATCTCACCCCCCCCCAAACATTGTAAATGCCCTCCATAGGGAGTTCCTGTTCCCTCTGCCAACCTCATGTTTACAGACAGATTGTCCGGCAGCCCTCTGACCCACTCAGAGTGAGTGCACTGAGAAACAAATCTGTTTATGCTGAGCAAGGACAGCACCGCTCAGGTTCTAAGCAAGGCCAGTAACACAATTAGACACACATAGACATAGGTAAGATGGCTTTTCAGTAGGGTGGCATAAGACACCAGTGAGGGGTTTTTTATGTTAAAGGTTAGAAGGTCTTTATGTAGTCACCATTAAGAGCACAGTCTATCTTCAAAATCAGCACAGAAAAACTATTGGTCAGGGTTAGGCACAGGGACTTTTTTTAACCTAGTGGCAGTCTGGGTTTATTCATTTTGGTGGGAATCTACAGGACTGGGACACTATAATAGATCTGCTTCTTTCTCCATGAGAAACTACGGGAGCTGTTGGACAGAGTCCACAGAGTTCACAGCTCTACCTTCATGTCAGGCTTGCATGCATCTCACAGAAAGAGGGGTGCTCGAGTCATGTGATCAGGGTCTGGGGACCGCCAGCCTTCCCATGGTGCTTGTGTTCCTTCTCTTGACCCTAGGGAACAGGGAGGATGCAGAAGAACTGGGAGACCAAGATAGACAAAGATAGTGAGACAAGGGAGGGGGGAATCTGGTAGAGAAACAGTAGGGGTGTGTGGACGAGAAAGGGTAAAGGACGTCAAAAAGGAGGGATGGACGTACTATGACGCCAAACCATGCTGACAGTTGACAAAGTGAGGAGAAAAAGGAGGAGGGTTGAGTAAGAGATACATCTGCTTCTCATCTGGTATGGGAAAATACCCAGATCATGAAGATTATTCTGGGATCTCTGGAATGGCCTCTTATTTTAGATTGAGATCTCATTGCCCTGTATCTTTTATACCTCTTACTACTTCCTTAATTAACTGATGCTTGGTTTAATAAAAGCTCTTGGCTGATTCTCTGTCTAGGGTTTGTGTTATTGCTGAATATAACTGTTTGTTATTTTATTTACTCATTTGTCATTGCCGGTCGATGCAGAGGTGGTGCGGTTTGTGTGGATACAAGCTCATTTACTTACATTTCACCGCGGAAAGTAGGAATGAGTTGTCACTAGGGAGCAGGTTTACAATATGAATGTTAACCTTTCCCTCCCTTTCTTCAGTCTGTCAGCTTGAAGTACAGTGTGTCTGATAATATCAAAATGCAATGAGCAGTGCAATTGCACCATCTGTAAAATCATTTAAGACTTTACTCCTCTGAGTGACGTGGAGCCAGAGTAACTGCACCTGAAGTAATACCTGATCTAATAGAATTAAGTAAATCAAGTCCAAAGAGTCAAAAACTGAATGTCAGAGGCATAGTTGCATAAAAATACTAGTTCTCTTATTTTTTTTTACCAAAAATTTCAGAACTCCACCCTTATAGGACACACTGTGTATATCAATCCAAGCAGGGATTACATACAACATCTATCACAAAAGAATTCGACTGATGTTTACATGCTTGAGCTTAAAAGTTCAAGTTCTAAGATCTGCGTTCTCTTTTGTAAATGGAAAACTTTTTTTTTTTACTTTAACGGTTCTACAAAGTAATTTACACTGGTTCTCATTCACCCATTCACACACCAATGGTAGCTGCCATACAAGGCCCTAGCTTGCCATCGGGAGCAACCTGGGGTTCAGTGTCTTGCCCAAGGACTATTTGGCATCTGGAGTCACGTGGGCCGGGAATCAAACCGCCAACCCTACGAATAGTGGACAACCCCCTCTATCACCTGAACCACAGTCACTATTAGGATTGCCAAGGTAGAGAAATTTGTTTAATATTGTTTAATGACAGTCAGTTAATCAGTCAGTTCTAGTCTGAACGTTGTTGCTGTCTGACCCGCTGTCCTGTCTTTCACACACATTATCTGAATGATCTGAAAATTAAAACTTGTTGTATAATACAAATTAAGCTCTTCTGTGATCAGACAGAGACTGAAGAAGTATGAGATTGTGCATTTTGCAGTTGTTGATGCCCTAGAGCATGTCCTTCTTCCATGATAAGATAGTTATCGAGCTTCATAATGAATCTGAATCCAAAGGCTCAGTCAACTGACTTCTCTGCTGTCGAACAGCACAGATTACAGGAAGCTCTGGTTGTTTGCTAATAACATTTGGGACCATAATGCAGTAATGAATTTCGAATAAGTGCCTTGAATAAGTATCCACTCCCTTAAACCTGGAATTGAAATGGGCTTAATTGGAATATTTACCATTTTTTTTACTCAATATGTCTAACAGTTGTAGAAGGGGTCAAATTGTGCTTGTATAATTTAGGCGTTTTCCCAGAAAATACATACGCACTCATAACTTTTGTGTGTATTTGTTTTGGTATATTTATGTTTGTTTATATATTTGTACATATATTTATTTGAATACTTCTACAAGGCAGTGTTAAGTAATGTTAAAAGTTTTGTGACAAGGCCCTTTGGGCTTAGTTTTTGCCCTAAGCCTGGGGAAACTCAGCTTTGTTTTGTTTTGTTTTATTAAGTCTATGGTTCAGGGTCAATTCCCATGGACTTCCTTTACATCGTCAGATAGTAAGATGGAAAGGCAGGAGAAAGAGAATGAGGAAGTGAGAGAGATGAGTGAGGAGAGGTAACGTTTAGTGAATCAATCTGAGATGAAGCCCAGTTCATTCTCACAATCCCAGACACCCTCCTGTGGCATCTCAATTCATTTGCTTTCCTAGTTAATAGTCATTGATTGATTGAAAGGTTTAATAAATGCAATATGGTCTTGCAATATGAATTCAAATTCAGATAAATGTCTGTAAGCTAACTCGTATGAAGTGCAGCAAATGGACAAGGTGAGGGTGAGGGCCGGGGCCAGCAGTCATAGCTTTTCTCATCAGTTTACATGAAAAATGACAGAATTTCTGTTCTTGCTAGACTGATGTTAATCCATGGCAATAGCTATTAAAACCAACTAGCTGTTTTTTCTGCATTTGTATTTACTATAAGGCTCAGGTGACTGTTTATTCATTTCAGAGCATCTGTTCAAATCACCACATATGGATTTCCTAATGAGCCATGCATTATATTGTATTTAATTCAATCCCATTGCTAATGGCGTCAGCACTTGGGCCATGTATTTCTCTGGGATCGGCTCTTCCCCGGGCAGACATAGTGCTACAGTGGCCATTCTAGGACAGAGTAAAATAACAAATAGACTGTATCAGACATAATCAGACATAATCAAAGCCAGTGGTTGAGCAAGTGCACAGTAGCCCTGGAGCAACCGACTCCTCCAGTAGACATATCCGCTGTGGTTAGGTGACATGGCTGTGCCAAATCTCATCTCATTTCACTACAGCTCCAAAAACATCTGCCATTCCTGTTTTGCAGTCTGATCCACACACACACACACACACACACACACACACACACACACACACACACACACACACACACACACACAAACCTTTACCCCTCTGCCTGGCTCATGTTCTATAACAGAACTATCTGAGAAGTTGTCTTTCTACACACATAAATAAACCTCAAGAAATCATTTCACTTGGCTGCAGTTCATGGAAACATTAGAAAAGCGGATGGATTTCACCTTGCATTTGCCCCAACATCTAACAGTAAAGTCTCGTAATTAGATGCTCTCATGCTTTCTATCCGACAGTGGCTATATTTCATTTTGTTCCCATAATAAAGTTTTAAAATATTGCTTATAGAGCAATAAAGCTTCATCTAAGAAACAGATAATAACATTTATAGCTTGAAAAAATGTGTTATGATTTGTCAAAGACGTATAATTAGAATTATTCTTGTTGTTAACGGCTTGGGATTAAAATATTAAGTAGACACACCTTAGTTACAGCCTCAAGAACACATCGTCCTAACAACAATGGGCATTGTGTGTGTGTGTGTGTGTGTGTGTGTGTGTGTGTGTGTGTGTGTGTGTGTACGCACATTTAAAAAAAAGTCTTTACCCCTAAGGAAGTATATATACACTTGCTCCACATTGCTGCTTTTAATAATAAACAATAGCACTCCTGCTGATTTAACAGCTACTTGATGAGCTTGTTTTTTTTGTTTTTGCAGGACTGTTTAAACAAACAATTGAACTGATGATAGCTTATTAATTAACAGATCAGAATTTTGATGGGGAGTAGGATAACTGCCTTTGTTGTTGGTTTATAAATATAGAAACCATCACTAATGAATGGTTTGTAATATAACAGTCTTGTACTGCTTATGGGACCTAGACTATATTTCTCTAATAGTTTATATGTCCAATAGTGTTATATTTTCCACTGAATACACTTTAATATACATCTTACAAACATAAACATTTCAGGTCCCTCAGACCCAAGCCATCTTTTTTCCTGACTTTTATCAATATTTATTTCAGTGCAGGGACCACATGAACAAACACATACTCTTCCTTGCCTCATTTATTTACAAAATCCCAGTGGACAAGCTCACACACGACGCTCCTTTACACAAGAATAACACTCTTTTCCATACCTTGTATTATTATGACCAAACAGCCTTGGGCTTTTGACCTATCTCTAGCTGGGAATGATGAAATGCAGTCGAACAGCTAATTGCTCGGTTAATTGAACCATCAATCATTGCGCTGATTTTTAAATCAGTTAGAAGAACAAACTTGAAGATATGGATAACATATTATTGTAAGTAACTGGATCATATTATATAATAGACATCAGCTTGACAAACAGCAGCTATCCGATTCTACTCTCTGTGCCATGTGAGACGAATTTTCAGACGATAACAGTACGTGTGACTGAATGTATGCATTGTGCACGACTTCCTCAAAAACAAAACGCACGCACAATAGAGCAGAATGTCAGAGGAAATTGCCCAGCACCTGTTGGACTTAAAGATGTGATGAAGACTGTCATCTCAGGCGTAAATAGGAAGTGACACAGAGCAGCTCAATTGAAAACGACACACTGGCGCAGTGTCTCAGACATCCTCCGGGGGATTTCACTGCAGACTGGACCACTTCCCTCAGTATAACATTAATGTTCACACCCAAGGTAACAGGTGGAGACTGAGAAAAGACACATGGAAGGCAGGATATAAAGTGATGTAATATACTGTTAGAGAGCTGTTTGGGTGTCCCACATCAGTCACAGCCTCAAAAGCACCTTAGAGTTACATTTTCATTCATATGTGATATCCAATCATTACATGTTTTATGTTTAGTTCTTTACGTGAAGGTTCCCTTAACTGACATTATTGAACACTTTAGTTAACGTGAACAATCCAAGTATTATCAATATTAATACACCCTTAATAACATAACAAGCCTAAAAATTGTGGTTTTTGTTTTTAAATAATAAGTAAAATGAGTCAGGGGCGTGCGGTGGCTTAGTTGTGTTGTCTCAAGTACACCTGATGATACTAATCAAGGGCTTCATTAGTTGCACCAGGTGTGCTTGAGCTGGAACACATGAAATACCTGAACTGGCTAGGGGCAGAAGCATATGAATACCTGGACGGGGCAGAAAAAGAAGCTATAAATGGCTGCAACT
This sequence comes from Noturus placidus, assembly GCA_022414735.1. Taxonomy (NCBI): domain Eukaryota; kingdom Metazoa; phylum Chordata; class Actinopteri; order Siluriformes; family Ictaluridae; genus Noturus; species Noturus placidus. The sequence goes on from JAFFST010006229.1 coordinate 21,207, forward strand.
TGATTTCTGAGAAGGCGGGTTGTTAAAAAATCCCTCGAGTGACTGCAAAAGACCTGCAGCAAGACTTGGTGGCAACACGCACTGAGGTTTCAGTGAGAAAAGTAAGGCGTGTTCTAAACGCAGAAGTTTTCCATGCCAGAACTCCAAGACATACACCACTACTGACCCAAAAGCACAAGAAAAGTCGGCCAAAAATCATATAAATAAGCCACAGAATTTTTGGGATTCTGTTCTGTGGAGCGATGAAACAAAACTGGAACTTTTCAGCGCGATGGCTCAGCGGTATGTCTAGAGGAAGAAGAATGAAGGAAGAACACTCTGTCCAAAGTCAAGCATGGTGGTGACTTGGTGATGCTCTGGGGCTGCTTTGCATCCTTTGGCACTGTAAACTTGCAGTTTCTGAAAGGCAAGAAGAATTACTTGAAGTATCAGGAAATCCTAGGAGAAAATGTCATGCTGTCTGTGAGAAAGCTGAAGCTTGGGCGTCATTGGACCTTCCAACAGGAAGTCCTGGAAGATTCTATAGGACCATCAAAGTCACTTCAGTCACCACAGAGGGTGGCTGTGGCTCAGGTGGTTGAGCGGGTTGTCCACTAATCGTAGGGTTGGAGGTTCGATTCCCGGCCCACATGACTCCACATGCCAAATTGTCCTCGGGCAAGACAATGAACCCCAAGTTGCTCCCAATGGCAAGTTAGCGACTTGCATGGCAGCTCTGCTACCGTGAGTGTGTGTGAATGGGTGAATGGGTGAATGGATGAATGCGACACAGTCTAAAGCGCTTTGGATAAAAGCGCTATATAAGTGCACCATTTACCAAGAATATTATTTAATTGGAGGCCATTGCTCATGAGGAATTGGCTAAGATTCCTCAAGAACACTGCCAGAAGCTGGTGTCTGGCTATACATCTCGTTTGCAGCAGGTCATAACAGCAAAAGGGTGCTCTATTAATTACTAAAGATGCTAGCCATGAAGGGGTTAAATCATTATAAGTTGCATTTTCATTTGAATTTGAGGAAACAACTTGAAGCATTCGTTGAGTTGAACTATTTCAATTGCTTTTGTTTGACTTATTCATTGCAAACAGCGGACAGTCTGTAAATTTGCAATGGGGGTTGAATAATTTTCATTGCTACTGTGTGTGTGTGTGTGTGTGTGTGTGTGTGTGTGTGTGTGTGTGTGTGTGTGTGTACAGTATCTCACAAAAGTGAGTACAACCCTCACATTTTTGTAAATATTTGATTATTCCTTTTCATGTG
>JAFFST010006232.1:5217-15394 GCA_022414735.1 Noturus placidus
AAGTCGCTTTGGATAAAAGCGTCTGCTAAGTGAATAAATGTAATGTAAATGTAGGAGAAGAGAAGAGAAGAAAAGAGAAGAGGATATAAGAGAGGAGAAGAGAGGAGTAGAGAAGAGAGGAGGAGAGAGGAGAAGAGAAGAGGAGAGAAGAGGAGAGGAGGGCAGAGAGGAAAAGAGGAGAGAAAAGAGGAGAGGAGAAAAGAGGAGAAGAGAAGAGCAGAGAGGAGAAGAGAAGAGAAGAGAAGAGAAGAGAAAAGTATAGAAGAGGAGAGAGGAGGAGAGAAGAGGGGAGAAGAGAAGAGAAGAGGATAGAAGAGAAGAGGGGAGAGGAGAAGAGAAGAGAAGAGAAGAGGGGAGAGGAGAAGAGAGGAGAACAGAAGAGAAGGGGAGAGGAGAAGAGGAGAGGAGAAGAGGAGAGAGGAGAAGTAAGCCGCAGCATGGTGAACAATGGTGTAATCAGGACCCCTACAGACTGATTGTAGAGGCTGAAACAGTGGCACGTGTCGCACTGAAAAGCTCCACAGAATCCAGCAACACTGCTCCATTTCACCAGCAGCAGGTGACAGCTGTGTACTCACACTCGCTCTAAACACACGACACGTGCAGCCTCGCACAGACGCCGTGCGGTACAATCACCCGCGTGTCTCTCACTCACATCTTCCTTTTTTTTTTACACGTTTTCACAAATAACTTTCTTTTAAATGAATGAATAAGGCTTTTTCTCCAGTGCGGTGTTTAGTGATGTTTGATCAATGGGTAAGTGCACAAGCTTCATCTCTCTCTCTGTCTAGCACTCTATTACCTCTTTCTTTTCTCTTCCATGTTCTCCATAAAGTCCCTGACCTATTTATATCCGTAAACCACTCATCCCAGCTGTTTTCCACCTCGAACCACGCCGCCTCCATCCACGACGACACCCTTCACGTCACGTCACTTCACTTCACTCTTGCAGCACTTTAGCCAAATGTTTCCCAAATTGTACATCTGAACAATCAAATGAAAGATTTATAATCCATCCATCCATCCATCCATCCATCTTCAACCGCTTACTCCTTTATCAGGGTCACGGGGAACCTGGAGTCTATCCCAGGGAGCATGGGGCACAAGGCGGGGTTACACCCTGGACAGGTGCCAGTCCATCACAGGGCACACTCACACACCCATTCATACACTACGGACACTTTAGACACGCCCATCAGTCTACCATGCATGTGTTTGGACTGGGGGAGGAAACCGGAGTACCCGGAGGAAACCCCTGACGCACGGGGAGAACATGCAAACTCCGCCCACACACACGGCCCTGGCGGGACTCGAACCCTTATAATACTCTTTGATAATGAATAAAGCCCAAACCCATTGAGGGCCCGCAGTATAATCCATGCAATACGTAACATTCTCACATGTGTTGACCTTCCTGTGCCGAGTCAACAGCGCTGAGCTCTTAATCCCTCCCTTCGTCTTCGAAGAGCAATCGGATTTCCGCGTTATAGGTTACATTTCATATATTTTTCACTGCTTTTGTTTTCTGCGTCCGTCTGAAGTCTTGAACACAGTTTCATCAGCCCCGGTACACATTTCATCATCTAGACAAACAGGCTGCAATTTAAACGAAGAGCTGGATTTTCATCTGCACCTGTACGTCTGTTTAAACCGAGGACCAGTAGGAAAAACCCAGCGGCACTGTTCGTAGTGGCGTTTGTCAGAAATAACAATTCCAGTGCTGTTATCTGGATTTCTCAGAGTCTCACCTGTTGTTTTTGTTTTCCGGGCATTAACGTGCGATTGCTCCTGGATGTTATCGGCCTCGTTAGGTTACGCCGTGGCGCTCTTCGCCACCCCCAACACGTGCACCATACAATCACATGCAAACACGCATGTCTAATCCGAGCTGTTCAATCTAATCTTGTTCAAGTCTGTGGAGCAAAATCGCATAAATATGTAAATACACCGTGGCATTGATTTACTGAAGGATTTACAAAACAACAACAACAACAAAACCATAAGAAAAGCTTGATTATACCTGGGAATATTCTACAATCTGATTTACTAACACCGAGCCTCGTCGATCATTTGATTGAAGATGGGTGTAAAAAGTTTTCGGCCAAAAACGCACTAAAAAATTCCTTAAAAAACGTTTCGCTGATATTTCTCATACTCATGGGCGGCTGTGTCTCAGTCGGTAGAGCGGGTTGTCCACTAATCCACTAATCGTAGGGTTGGTGGTTTGAATCCCGGCCCGGGTGATCCCATGCCGAAGTGTCCTTGGGCAAGACACTGAACCCTAAGTTGCCCCGATGGCAAGCTAGCACCTTGCATGCAGCTCTGCTACCATTGGTGTGTGAGTGTGTCTCATTTGTAAGTCGCTTTGGATAAAAGCGTCTGCTAAATGAATAAATGTAGATGTCATGCGTATGTTAGTAAACGCTAACCATCCACAAATCGCCGAGCATGTTCGAGGCATGTAGCCACGCCCCGAAAATCCATAAAAGGCAAAGCTAGCACAGAGAGCTGAAAACAACAAAATGGCAACTAAACCTAGCTCAGCGGCTTCCACAGACACGTCTAACTCCTCCTCCTTTTATACGGCACGGTGCGTTTCGTCCGATTTTTCTCCCAGTCTTATTCAAAAGAATTTCTTTTATTGCTTTCGTACAAGTCAGTAATATGACGCAGCTGAGACTCACAGAATGTTCACTGAATTCACGTAACTGAAATAAATACGTGATTTAAACGTATATCAAATCGCTGTAACTCACGGACAATTCCATCCATCCATCTTCAACCGCTTACTCCTTTATCAGGGTCACGGGGGAACCTGGAGTCTATCCCAGGAGGCATCGGGGCACAAGGTGGGGTTACACCCTGGACAGAGTGCCAGTCCATCACAGGGCACAATCACATACACACTCACACACCCATTCATACACTACGGACACTTTAGACACGCCCATCAGACTACCATGCATGTGTTTGGACTGGAGGAGGAAGTACACTGAAAATAAAGTCACTTATAAATACTTTAAACCATAATGCTTTGGAATTCTGGATTGTGATTGGTCAGAAGGTGTCGGTTCATTTTCTCTAACAGCGGCTCCGACTGTAGCGCAGCTGCAAATCACAGCTTTATATACGTCAATGCGCTCGTTCTAATACGGTATCGTTTCTACAGTAACGGCTCATTCGCGGAGAACATTAACGGAAGGAGTCTCCAATGTTAGCGCTTTTTTGAGGAGTTTACGTTTGCAAATTTTGCGGGAACAAGATAAAGTACTAACTCGTCTCTGGGCAGAAGTAATGATCATGATTACTATTTGAATGAGATAATATATTCATGACACGACACGCCCACATTCCCATCCTCGATATCAACGATTCGAAACGGATCTTATTAGCAGTTAAAGATTCAAACATCTGCATGTCTGTTAACGTAAAAATGTTGTGGAAGAGGTCCTAACTTTAGACAGACCGTACTGTAATGTTTACGCTTTAAGCCACGTTATGCTTCATGAAATGAAGTCTGGGTAAAGCGATGGCTCTTTCTTTCTATCTTTCTTTCGTTTATTCTTTTTAATTGGCTTATTTTTCATCCTTTGTGTCTCACAAGAGTTCATTTCTTTCCAGGTGGGGGGCATCCGTATAGTTTCATCTACATCCTTCCTTTCTGTTTATGGCCTGACCTTTAACTGACCATAATGCAGCAATAAATCCCTCATTTCCTCCATAGCTGAATAAATGGATGGGGAAAACATATCATGGGCGGCAATAAGAAGCACAGGGAGTTCAGATATAAGATCTGGGGAAGCTGGTATGGATGTGCGAGTCGGGTTTAGCCCCTCCTGTCTTCCAGAGATAACGCATCACATGTAAGGCTTCATTTTTAGGCAGTGGAAATGAAACCGAGCTCCACCAGTGGTAGGAATAATCTCACAGAATGCTAATGTGACGCGACAAGTGAGGCTGGGGCTGATTTCTTTTGAGCCCAGACTATAGATCTGTGACAGAACTGACAGACTTGATCTCCTTCAGGTCCGATATTTTTCACATACATTTACATTTATTCATTTAGCAGACGCTTTTATCCAAAGCGACTTACAAATGAGACACACTCACACACCAATGGTAGCAGAGCTGCATGCAAGGTGCTAGCTTGCCATCGGGGCAACTTAGGGTTCAGTGTCTTGCCCAAGGACACTTCGGCATGGGATCACCCGGGCCGGGATTCCAACCACCAACCCTACGATTAGTGGATTAGTGGACAACCCGCTCTACCGACTGAGACACAGCCGCCCTTACTCTTATAACTTACTCTGTAGTCCTTTTAAAATATCTTTGGAAAAGACGAGACCCTAAAACGATATATACTTAACACATGTTTCAAAAGAAGCGACGGCAGAAGTGTACGTTTAGTGTTTTTGTTTTGGTTCTTGGTTAACGGATTCCAACTTTCCTGTTTATAGAGAAAGCGGCATGAAGCCAGGAACAGATTACAGACTTGAAGCAGTTTTTCATCATCGAGTTATTTATCAGATATTAGACTTTAGCCCTCCATCTAATATCACAACTATCCGTCACTGGATACAATAATACTGTACACCACGGTAAGCGCTGAACATACAGTAAGACAGAGGGAAAAAGTCTTCATAGTATCTTCACTTTCACCGACACACACACACATCGCACAAACCAACCATCTCCCTTTCCCGAACGGCCATAATTGTCCACGCTTTAATTCAATCATACACCAATTTCATACATCTATGAGAACGCGGCACCAGAAAAGAGCTCGCTCCATTTTCTACGACCCACCAGGCAATCAGAAGCAGTAATGGTTATTTAACATCCAATTTAAATTCTATCAATGAGACGTTATTAAGGCCAGATTCACTTTCCTGCATGTACACGGTTGATGCTAATCGCATTTGTGTGTGCGTCAGTGCGCCGGGATTGGGGGGGGGATTGATGGGGAGGGGGGGGTGTCGTAGGAGAGAGAATTCTGTTCAGTCCAGTGCTCATGGCCTTCAAGTATATAATGAGTGAATGAACGTTGTATTAGTGAAAGTGTTGCACATTTGAATGCAGCGCAACCGGATTTGTACATCCATCCATCCATCCATCCATCCATCTTCAACCGCTTACTCCTTTATCAGGGTCACGGGGAACCTGGAGTCTATCCCAGGGAGCATCGGGCACAAGGCGGGGTTACACCCTGGACAGAGTGCCAGTCCATCACAGGGCACAATCACATACACACTCACACACACATTCATACACTACGGACACTTTAGACACGCCCATCAGTCTACCATGCATGTGTTTGGACTTTGGGAGGAAACCGGAGTACCCGGAGGAAACCCCCGACACACGGGGAGAACATGCAAACTCCGCCCACACATGGCCCTGGCCATGTGTTTTACTTCCTAACCGTGCCTACAAACACTCAGACTGAGTTAAACGGGGTAGATCAGATATCAGCGGTCACAATGCTCCACTGTCACGTCATCATCAAAACAGATAAGAGCGCTTACACGGTCTGTACGGAAGAGAGTGAGCGGACGAGTCAGCGATTATTTCTCCGCTGAACCTGTCATGAACTTGAAAGTCTTTCCAGTTTGTCATACAGCGCTGTCTCCATTGCTCACCTCCTGTATTTCAGTACAAACCAGGAAACTTTAATGATGTGTATGGATGACCGAATGTCCAAAGCTGTCCTCGGTGAGTGGAGACACTGTTTATATGAGAAGTATTACTTACTGAGACTCTCTCTCTTCAAGCTTTGCCATTCCTCCACAATTATAGCTGGCCATGACTGAAACAAATTGCAGCTAAGTCTGAGCAGCACGACCACACAGTCAGAAAGCTCTCTGTAATAGAAGAGACGCTGGATATAAATAAATGCAGACATGCTCATTGAAAATACGTCTCAAAACGTCAAATAAAATAAATAAAAAAACATATAATGACAGGAATAGGTGAGGTTTAAAATTCCAGGCCAAATTGATTACAATGAGCCGGCTAAATACTGTCATTTAATATGACTTTTCATTTATAAGTGCTATTCAGACTGGAATAGTGTCATGTGTGGAGGTGGAGTAATTTAAATACTACCGGACTATGTCTTGGATTTTATTCTCATCCGAATCGATCATCTCGGTTGTTGTTGTTATTTTCTGGAAAGATTTTACCTTCTATGAAATAAACGGTAAAAAAATATACCCAAGTAATGACCTGAGAAACCTGAGAAAACGTGTATTCTGACCTAATTAATAATGATATCATCATATCACCTTGGCCTAGTTTACATACCACACATTTATATCCAATCATCTTCTACAGCTTACTCCTTTTCAGGGTCACGGGGAACCTGGAGCCTATCCCAGGAGACATGAGGAACAACACGGGGTACACACTGGACAGGGTGCCAGTCCATCACAGGGTACAATCACATACACACTCACACACCCATTCATACACTACGGACACTTTAGACACGCCCATCAGTCTACCATGCATGTGTTTGGACTGGAGGAGGAAACCGGAGTACCCGGAGGAAGCCCCTGACGCACGGGGAGAACATGCAAACTCCGCCCACACATGGCCCTGGCGGGACTCGAGCCCCGGACCCTGGAGGTGTGAGGCGGACGTGCTAACCACTAAGCCACTCTATTAATATTCTGGGTTTTTATGTATTATGTACTGTACTATGTAATAACGTAGCCAGATATGCCATCATGACCGACAATAATTAGTCAACAAAGTCAGTGAAGCACAAAAGCAGAAATGAGACAAACTAAACCGATCGAAGTTAAATACTGAAATTTACTAGAAACTAAACTACTCCACAAGGGAAGAAAATAAGGCCAGGCAGTGAGGCACAACGATGACAGATGCAGCACCGAGGAGAAGAAAAGTCAGGAAATGCGCTTCTCATTCTATTGTTAGCTGATACTCAAGTCTAAGGATTCAGTTTGTTATTTCCAGGATGGCAGTGATTCGCTGTTAGGTGGGGTTTATATCACCCTCGGGGGGTTCTTCATATCACTCATACCTGGGTTTGGTCCTTAGGGCATCCTTCAGCAAGCCAGAGGGAATAACAGTACCCCCAACACACACACACACACACACACACACACTCACTAAGGTCGATTTCAGATGGTCCATTTTTTCCATGACCATAACCTTTGCTAGCCACCAGATACTTCCTGCTCGAGTGAATTTATCTCCAGTGGGTCACGTGCAGCAGCACATGAAGACAGGAGACAAACCTTGAAAGATCTGGGCAGAACTAAATGGCAGACTACTGGAATGATATCCCGTACTATCTTGAATGCATCTGATATACCATAGCGTTGCAGTCATTTCCTCGTTCAGTGAGAAATTGAGGTGCCATCATTGCTAACAAGAAAATCCTAGTCTGGTTGATGAGACAGCTATATATATATATATATATATATATATATATATATATTGCACCAAGCAGCAGTGAGAAAACCAAGTGGGAAAGCTACTTACTAATAAACATTCAGGAAGAACTATATCCAGGTTGATGGATCTGAAGCCTATCCCAGGAACACTGGAGAACACACAGAGGGCAACCTCACCCAGCATGGATGCATGCAATACATTAATTAAGTCACAGCAGCGGTTTTTACATCGCTTTACTCTAAGATATCCCAGTAGTTATCACTGACTACGTTTACATGGACAGCAGATATCTAATTATTGACCTTATTCTGAATAAGACGTATAATATTCTGATTAAGGTGTTTACATGAGTCGCTTTTAGAATATTCCTTTCATGTTCCTGTTTTGCGTGTTATAGAACATAGATCGATTAACGTCACGTGTCATTACGTCACCGCGCCACGCCGTCCGACGTCCGTCAAGAATTTCACGTATCGACGTACAGTTGGTCTTCGTTATGGGACTGCATAGTTTCATTTTTAATTTTACGGATTCTTCAAGTGCGGTTAATTATTTATCATGCTATACGTGCTAATAGACGACTGCTTGAAGACGTGGGCTGCGTCCCAAACCACGTACTTACCGCTATATAGTAGCTGAGATACATGTATTACGCCTGCTATATTGTAGGCATGTACGTGGTTTGGGACGCAGCCGTACTCTCTTGTTCGCTGTCAAACGATCGAGCGCTGCCGTGTGTGATCGTGTCCTGTCGCACAATGCGGTGAAAGCTCTCACACGGCGTTAATAGTGTGATTAAGGTGTGTACATGTCTGTAATGCGACTAAAACAGGAACACTCCACACGTCTTAATTCGTTTTGTGTTTATTTTGAGTATGACGTTAATCGGATTAAGGTCATCAATAATCGCCGTTTACATGCTAGTTTCTTAATCAGAGTATTGTCTAAAATCAGGTTAATATCGGATTATTGTCGTCCAGGTAAATGTACTGAATGTGTGTGTGTGCGTGGGTGGGTCGGGGGGTCTGTGCGCGTGTGTGTGGGTCAATGTCAGTGCGGTTTCAGAGATGCACCTGTCACTTTTATCCTGCAAGCTTCAACCTTACAAGTGTTTACCTCAGACTGACAGCGAGCTCCTTCCAGAACTATTAACCCTGTTACACGCCCTGTCCTCCTCTCTTTATTCACCTGGAACGTCTCCTAGCTTTCCAAGAAACACTCAGGATGAAGGATCAGTGTGTTTACTTACATTTACATTTGCTGGTGATTTTGTCCAAATACACTTCGACATGAGGTTTAAATATATATATATATATATATATATATATATATATATATATATATATATATATATATATATATACACATTTCTAGATATTTCTAATAATAGTTCTAATAATATAATGTAAATAATATAATGTAAATAATACAAATATTTTTAAAAAACTGTCAAATAAAGTAATAAATAAGCAAATAAGTACGTGTATAGTATATAATATATTATTTAATATAGTGTATAATTCAAAAATAGTAATAATAATAATAATAATAAAAAAAACGGATGAATGTAAACCTATTGACTAAAGTAAATGTTTCAAGGTGTTTTTATATATATATATATATATTTAATTTCTGTTGATTTCCGTGCTAAATGAAGATGCTTACCGTGTAAGAGGGTTTCCTCAGTTTGGGACGTAAACAATAAAATCCGCCTCACGTCTTGTTTTAGTGTGAAAGCAATCCTGTGTTTAAGGATCTCAGACGTCATTGTGGTGCATATTAATTAATGAATTAACTCTGAAATACGAGAAGGTTAGAGTCCATTTCCAGCTTTAAAAGCAAATCCAATGGATGTATTAATTATCCAATTATGATTCATTAGATTATTGATCTAATAATGATCCAAGAGGGAGAAAACTAAAGCATGAGTCAACTTCTAAGCATTGTGCAGAGTACTACAGGACATTCGTCTTTTCACCTCAACATTACAGTTTTCTTTATGACCTCACTGCGGATCGATCACTCAATCATGGACCCCCAGTACCTGTCTCTCCTTGTTGTGAAAAGGAAGCGAGTGAGAACCGTTGGAGGCTAGGTGTAGAAAGGAAGCTCATCAGTCACCATGACAGTTACATAATAACGTACATTAATAAGAGATGTAGACGCCTTTAACGGCAGTGTGTCTCGCTGGCTTCGAGTGACAGGCTCACACCATGCTCTTATCATTTCACAATGTCATGTAAAACAAATCAGATCCATCTCTCTCTCTCTCTCTCTCTCTCTCTCTCTCTCTCTCTCTCTCTCTCTCTCTCTCTCTCTCTCTCTCTCTCTCTCTTTCTTTTTCTCTCTCTCTCTCTCTCTCTGTGTCTCTATCTCTCTCTCTCTCTCGCTCTCTCTCTCTCTCTCTCTCTCTCTGTCTCTCTCTCTCTTTCTCTCTCTCTCTCTCTCTCTCTCTCTCTCTCTCTCTCTCTCTCTTCCTCTCTCTCTCTCTCTCGCTCTCTCTCTCTCTCTGTCTCGCTCTCTCTCTCTCTCTCTCTCTCTCTCTCTCTCTCTCTCTCTCTCTCTCTCTCTCTCTCTCTCTCTCTCTCTCTCTCTCTCTCTCTCTCTCTCTCTCTCTGTCTCTCTCTCTCTCTCTCTCTCTCTCTCTCTTCTCTCTCTCTCTCTCTCTCTCTCTCTCTCTCTCTCTCTCTCTCTCTCTCTCTCTCTCTCTCTCTCTCTCTCTCTCCTCCCTGTCTCTCTCTCTCTCTCTCTCTCT
>JAFFST010006233.1:3171-13171 GCA_022414735.1 Noturus placidus
CAAACATGCAAAGGAACAGGAAATGAGGAAGGGGGCAAACACTTTTTCACACCACTGTATATGTCGGTCTAATGTTGATTAAAAATTGTTTTGTTTTTTGGCTTTGATATTGTTTGCATTTTTTCAGTTAAATTTTATTTGCATAGCGCTTTTAACAGTGGACATTGTCTCAAAGCAGCTTCACATAAAAAAAAAAAATATATATATATATATACTGTATATATATATATATATACATATAAAGAAGTATTTTTTGTGTGCTGATGTCATGTATTTGTTGGATGTTTTGGGATTATTGGTGATTATATTATATTGGAAAGGATGATTAATTGTAATTGGATAATTGTTTGTTGTCTACGCCCATTGATTTTCAGGACTTAATGTTGTTACTGCCTGACAAAGATGACACGGTTGAAACAATGTCTGCTCTATTTATTATTAAAATGTCATAGCAGTGTGCCGTCCCTTTTTCCTTCCATGATTTGTTTAGATATTTTGGCCTTGAACAGACTTTTTTTATGTAGATGTGCGCACACTGTCCCGTTTCAGCACTTCAAGGAAAATCATCAGGACGAAGGTCTCTGAGGAGGAGCTCTGTAACATGACAAGCTGCATTCAAATCTTATTAACTTGAAAAGAGAGGGGAAATAAGAGAGCCTGTTTATAGCTACTATAAGATAAGTGATAACAAAAACTAACTTATTTATTCATTGGCAAGTTGCTGTGATGGAAGAAGAATAAAAGATGTTTATTATTTTAATAATTTCTTATAAATTCTGATCTTTATAAAATGATGAGTGCTCATATCCTGAGCTGATGTTTTCGAGCTCGCTGAAAACTTTAAACATGTATTTGAGGTCTATCTTGGCTTATGGTCTCTTAAATTTCTCAAAATGTGGAAACAACATGGTTACATCATGATTACAAACAGCTTCTCCATGAAAAGTGTCTGGAATATTATTGTACAAAGTATATCACTGATATAACAAATATATACAGTATATAACTATAAGTAAAATAAAAGAAAGAGGGGTAATGCAATCTTTCTGAGTGCTGTTAGAAATCTACAAATCCTAAAACACCACATTTGAAGGAATTAGATCCACTGTGAGCCATAGCACATTTGGTGCTTTATGTAAGCCTCACCCACCCCCACCTTCTCTAATGCCCCTAAAGAACTGTCTTTCTTACAGGATGTGGAAAAACACCCATACAACCAACATGTCTCGCAAACGTTTCGCAAGCAAGCCTTTTCTTCCACTTCAGATTAATTTTTTTATGTGCTGTGGAAGTAGTTTGGCCACTGACGGAACATGTAAAGATAATGTGCGTTCAATAAAATATGACGTGAACTTTGCTGAAAGTGTTTTCATTTTGTGTTATCTGAAAAATCACTAAATTAGTCATCATCCTTTGTAATGCAAATCATCATTGATTAGTTTTCAAACATTGGGATTTGTTCTGCTTGCTCATCCTACAATATCTCCATCTTTACACAAGAGCAGCAGTGGTACATTTGGGAGACCAGGATGTATGTTTCACATATAATTAAACACTTGGTAAATTTTTCATTTCGGCAACCAAATATTAGATGTAGAAATTCTATGACATGCACAGAAGTCTTTTAATGCATTTATGTTCTGCTCTGTTTGGCTCAATTCCTCTAATGAAAAACATTTTTTCGATGTAAAATATTATCCCTGTAAGTTTGAACTCAGAGAAACAACATAAACATAAAAGTTGAAACTCCTCATCTTTGTAAATCTGAAACGAAAAAGTTCCTATAATCTCACAATTGTGTACGTACACTTCTGATCAGAACGTTGAGGTTTTTTTGGTATGGTTTTCTAAAATACAGTTTACAAATTGAGACCTTGGAATATTTTAAGCATTAAGGTCCTGGCAGATACATTTTTACATTTTATTTTTTTATATTCTTAAATATTTTTCTTTAAAGAAATATTTGAATGCAAAGATTTTCATATAAATATGTATGGTAGGCTGGGAAAACCCACCATATGTGTCTGTGGTTAAATTCTGGCACACATCCAAAAGGTTTCTGCCTATAACATACTTTGACATTCCAACTTAAAGAAACTATAAATAAATTTCACCAAAATGACATTTTTAATTAGTCATTATTTTGCATAGCCTGTCTGTCTGCGAAGATCACCCTGGGATATGGAGCATGTTTAACAAATGCGGATGTCTTCTTGTTCTATTGGCTATGCCCAATGTGCAATGACTCTGATCGATTTTCCCTCTTTTCTCTGCTAAAAAATGGCTTGCTTTTCTCCCATAGAAAGCTCTGTGGTCTTCAAATAGGTTTATCCTTTTTTTTTATCAACAAATGCAGTGTTCAAAGCAAGAGTAGACATTCAGAGCTATACATTATTTAAACAATCAAGCTAACAGGGCACACCTGGCCAACCAGAAACACCTGTCAGTCACATGTTCCAATATTTTTGATCACTTAAACAATGGGTGGGTTCAAATAATAAGTGCTATGTTCTGACTTGTTCCATCATCTCATATTCATCTTTTGATCTCAGACCTAAATGTCTTTAGTGTATAGCACGCACAAAAAAGAATTGGCCTTGGCGTTCCAATAATTTCAGAGGGGACTGTTTATAGTAGTATATATACACAACCATAAATATTCAGTGGAATTTAAAAGTGTAAGTAATTTTTGTACCTTTTTAAAGTGACATTTAAAAAAATATAATACTGAAATAGTACTGATGTTATATAATTAAAAAGAAATGCCAGCTGGCAGTTTGAGCTCTATTGCATAGCAGTAAAATAATATGATGTTGAATTTTCTTTTCTTTTCTCTCTTGTTATTGGTTTTATATACACACACACACACACACACACACACACACACACACACACACACACACATATATATATATATATTACCAGAGTTAACATCTCCTGTTCATGCAGAAGAAGCAGTCTGCTGCCCAAGTCCTCGGCCCTCTGTTCCAGCATGAGCGAGAAATGCTCGATGCACTTGATAGACAGCTTCTCTTGCAGTGTCATGATGACATCCTATTTCACATAAGGACAAAAGTGCATTGACGTCTTAGCTCCCTTGACATCAGATAATAAGATACAGGCTCTGTACAGAAAATGAGACTGTGACAGTAAAAATTTAATGAAAGCAGAAAAAAGCAGACAGCAGAGTTTAGTGCACATCTGGGAATAGAACGTGCAAGAGTTACAAGTTTAGACTGCTCGTGAGCATCGAGCAGCAGACAAACAAGAAAATCACCTTGATGGATGTGCTGTTGTCGAAGCGAAAAGACTTGGTCTGTCCGTTCTCCAAGTACACCTTCAAGACATTTGGCATGAAGAGCAGAGCGTTGTCCTTCACAGTGTCCTGCATGGAACCAGAGATCTGTTATACTGGACTACAAGAAATTTCACCGATCTATCATGCTTCCTTGATCCTGACGATGGTATTCACTCAGTCAAAAAGTACAGTGCATGAACTAGAGAATTGGTAGCACTATATTTTGCAATATAGTAAGTACAAAGTAAGCTGATTGTAAAGTAATTGACAAAAAAATTAATTAATGTGAAAAACAACCAAGTTTCTAGAGAAATACTTGGTGCTATATAGTTACAATATATTGTCAAAAAAATTGTATGTGGACTTCTGACTATAACACCCATATGTGCTTGGTGAGCATCCCATTCCAAAACCATGAGCATTAAAAAGGAGTTCATCCCAGCAGGGTTTAGTGGGGTTTTGTGCAGGCCACTCACACCAGCCTTCTTTTGCACCAACCTTTGCAAACCATATCTTCATGGAGCTCACGTTGTGCACATGGGCATTGTCATACTGGAACAGGTTTGGGCCTCTTAGTACCAGTTAAGCGAAAGCTCAAATCTACAGCATATAAAGACATTCTAGACAAGTGTGATGGTCAGGTGTCCACATAATTTTGCCCATATAGTGTATAGAAACACTTACACCTCTGCTCATTCATGCGATTATACAATCAGCTGATCGTGGCAGTAGAACGAAGCACAAATTCATCCGGAGGCAAGTTAAGAGCTCCAGCTAATGTTCAAAGCAAACATAATAATGTGGGGGAAAAAAATCACTTTGACCATTGCATGGTTGTTGGTGCTAGATGGGGCTGGTTAGAGTAGAAACTGTGTAGAAACTGCTGATCTCTTGCATTTTTCATGCACAGTAGTCTGTATAGTTTACACAGAATGGTGCACAATCAATCAAACCAGAAAACAGATAAACACAATCCAGTGAGCTTCAGTTTTGTGAGCAAAAGCATTGTTGATGAGAGAGATCAGAGGAGAATGGTCTAATTGGGTCGATGGCTACAGTAACTCTAATAACCAGTCTTTACAACCACATTGAGCAGAGCATCATCTCAGAATGCACAACATGTCATACCTTAAGGCAGATTGTTTTTGAGGCTACAATAGCTGAAGACCACATGGGGTTACAGCTGCAGGCTCACCAAAACTGGTTTGGAAAACATAATCCAATCAAACAAGTCGGACCATTCTCCTCTCACCTCTGATCAAGAAGTCATTACTTCCCATAGAACTGTTTCTCCCTGATGTTTTTTATTTTTATTTTTTTTGGACTGTCCTATGTACAGTAAATTCTAGAGAAAAGAGATCTAAAAGAGACCTAAAAGATCAGCAGGCAACACTAGCTCATAAGCCAGTGCAGATCAGTTCCTTTTTTTTTTGCTTCATTTTTGCTAATAACAGGCGACATAAATGTAAATATACATGCTATTGATAATTTGATTGATTATACTTGTTTGAAACTTGGGCAAAGCAGTGTGAGACAGGACAATGTAAATGCATTGTGAGACAGAATCAAGACCTGCCAGTCTTAAACAAAGTTTCTACTGTTATTAATGCTATTTTTAACATTTCTAAAACATGAATCAGCAATAATATGTTTATAGAAAACGAGAAAGTATAATCTAACTGAGTTAATTGAGTTCGTATTATATTGCTACACTTTCACTTTGATTAGCCCACACTTCAACCCTAATTACACTGTAAAACCAGATACGTTAAAAAAATTTACTAATTACCTTAAATTTTTAAGTTGATATATCAATTTCTTTAAACCAAATATAACAAAAATGTATTTTAAATTCAAAGTTTGAGTAAACTTTTAAGTGTATTTGGCTTAAAGAAATGGATTTATCAACTTAAAAAATTTGAGGTAATTAGTTTCCTCAAATTTTTCGAGTTAAAGGAACTTATCCGGTTTTACAGTGTGTAGATAATAATGATGTTATCACACTGCATCAGGCTGACACGGCTGCAGAACTTACCGGAAGTTGCCCGTTTATGATGACTTCCTCAGCGAAGCGCACCTTCACTGGGTTTGATTTCAGCTTGGCTTTTTTGGCTGCGCTGATAAAGGCTGATTTGGGAGACTGAATGGGGAACACAGACATGAAGTTTTGACATCCATACACCTTTAAAACATGATTGATTTGACGCATCCTTCACATTATATAGATTATATTATTAATATATAGCAAATATTTATATAATATATATCAAAATAGGATTATATTGTAAGTTTATATTAATGCACTCATACTAATATATTTTTGGTTCTATAGCAACAGCTGGTTCCATTTAATCTAAGACTAATAACAAACAGGTGATGAACAGTGCTGTTATTCAAAAAAGAAAAGTTTATATAACATTTATAGAAGGAGTCTCCAGTGTCAGTATGTTGAAATGTATGTTTTGAAAGAAAGAAAAACCAACAGTATGTTTTCTTCCATGGGAGAGCCTTCATGACAGAGGGCTTTGAGGTTTCTTTACATTTTTGGCTTATTTAAGAGAGAATCAAATGGAAGGGGAGGAAACTGTTTATAGCTGATATACAATGGGGGGAAAAAAGTATTTGATCCCCTGCTGATTTTGTACATTTGCCCACTAACAAAGAAATGATAAGTTTATAATTTTAATGGTAGGTTTATTGGAACAGTGAGAGACAGAATAACAACAAAAAAAATCCAGAAAAACGTATGTCTAAAATGTTATAAATTGATTTGCATTTTAATGAGGGAAACAAGTATTTGACCCCCTCTCAATCAGAAAGATTTCTGGCTCCCAGGTGTCTTTTAAACAGGTAACGGGCTGAGATTAGGAGCACACTCTTAAAGGGAGTGCTCCTAATCTCAGTTTGTTACCTGTATAAAAGACACCTGTCCAAAGAAGCAATCAATCAATCAGATTCCAAATTCTCCACCATGACCAAGACCAAAGAGCTCTCCAAGGATGTCAGGGAGAAGATTGTAGACCTACACAAGTCTGGAATGGGCTACAAGACCATTGCCAAGCAGGTGGGTGAGAAGGTGACAACAGTTGGTGCGATTATTCGCAAATGGAAGAAACACAAAAGAACTGTCAATCTCCCTCGGCCTGGGGCTCCATGCAAGATCTCACCTCGTGGAGTTGCAATGATAATGAGAAAAGTGAGGAATCAGCCCAGAACTACATGGGAGGATCTTGTCAATGATCTCAAGGCAGCTGGGACCATAGTCACCAAGAAAACAATTGGCAACACACTACACCATGAAGGACTGAAATCCTGCAGCGCCCCTGCTCAAGAAAGCACATATACACGCCCGTCTGAAGTTTGCCAATGAACATCTGAATGATTCAGAGGACAACTGGGTGAAAGTGTTGTGGTCAGATGAGACCAAAATTGAGCTCTTTGGCATGAACTCAACTTGTCGTGTTTGGAGGCGGAGGAATGCTGCCTATGACCCCAAGAACACCATCCCCACCATCAAACATGGCGGTGGAAACATTATGCTTTGAGGTTGTTTTTCTGCTAAGAGGACAGGACAACTTCACCGTATCAAAGGGACGATGGACAGGGCCATGTACTGTCAAATCTTGGGTGAGAACCTCCTTCCCTCAGCCAGGGCATTGAAAATATCAAGTAATTACTAAATAATTACCAAGTAATAAGTCATGTTTTGCAGAGGGGTCAAATACTTATTTCCCCTCATTAAAATGCAAATCAATTTATAACATTTTTGACATGCGTTTTTCTGGATTTTTTTGTTGTTATTCTGTCTCTCACTGTTCAAATAAACCTACCATTAAAATTATAGACTGATCATTTCTTTGTCAGTGGGAAAACGTACAAAATCAGCAGGGGATCAAATATTTTTTTCCCCCGACTGTAACATACTGTAAGTGACAACAGGAACTAATTTCCACAACATTAAATGTAACTATAAACTGATCAAAAAAACATATCTGGTGGCATTCTTTAATTAATAACAATTATTATTAATTATTTGTGTTATTATTGGCAAAATGATGCCAAAATGAGCATCTCGAAGCTTCAGGGCTCATTCAAAACTGAGAAAATATATTGATTTAACTAACACACTGGTCCAGACAAGGCCATTGCTATGAAGTGATATGGTAGTACCACATGACTAAAAATGGTGAGTGCTCTCATGCATTTATTTATAGAAACTGTCATTGGTGGATCCAATACAAGCATATACAGTAGCTGAGCAGTTGAGATGTACTCGACAGTGGCTCTCTGGGATTTGAAAGCCTTCTGATCACTAGCATAAGAAGCGCTGAGCTAAACGCTGACAATGCTGACAGTATGTTGTGTTCCTTCGATCTTTCGTGAACTGGAGACCTGCCCTAGTGTCAGTTTGCTGACATAGTAACAACAGGATAATTAATTGGCTTTGTTTAGCAGTAGGTTAGAGAAGCCAAGCTGTCACCCATCTAAAAAAAAAAAGCATCATTATGGGGTGTCGAATGCCAAATGATACTCATTAAGGCTCTCGAATAAAATAACAATCCATACAGTTGCAATTTAATAGTGGTTAGTGTGAGGGTTTTTTTTAAACAAGGAATTTAAATGGATCAGAAAGCCTGTATTTCCAGTGTTTTACACGTTCTTCAAGATCATACCCAAGTCGAGAGCTGAAATGCTAAAGATGTTTGTGTGATAACTAAATTAAAAGTAATATAAAGGAGGATGATTAGAGCCTGCTGTGTTTTTCTGTTCCAGCAACATATGTCTACAAGAGAAATGAACATTCAAGTGGTCTAAAATAAAAAGGTAAAGATTTAGTTCATAAATAGACTACACATTCAGGAAGTATGTGTAGAAAGTCAAACTTAAATTTTTTAAATTTAGATTTTAAACAGCTCCACTGGTTATTTGTCATTCTTTTCTTTTTTTTTTTTTTTTTACCTTCACATTTAATGATCCAATTGCACCACTTTTTCAGGAAGAAGTGGGGCAGTTATCTGGCGTTTTTGGGGGGCTCTCGAGGAGAGACAGTGGAGAGTATAACTTAGAGTTTATGATGATACTTGATTGTTGTGTCGTCCTTTCTTTTTTTTAATTGTGCGTATTTTTACTAGTACTCTTTGTTGTTGTTTTGTATTGTTATTTATTGTTATGACATTATTTTATTTATTTGTTTACTTTTTGATATGTGAGTCTATGTTCTATTGACCACAGGATGGGAGGTTGGTAGGGGGAGGGGTTATAGCGGGGGTCAAAAAAAAAAAAAGTTTGATTCATGTTGTATGTTGTGTGCTAGCTTGTGAATCAATAAAAAATGTTAATTACAAAAAAAATGATCCAATTGCACATTAGAGATAAGTCACCTAATTTTTACAATAATTATAATGATGCAGTAAACACTGTGCTTAAAAATGTATAGAGAAAGTGCCCTGGACACTACTTAATTAATTTGTCTATCACCAGTTAGATGCTTTATAAGGGTTTCTGCTTTCAGTTGTAAAAGCGTCAGTTAACTCACTGGGTATGGCTGAACAACAGTCAAGAGGATTGATTCTTTACAGCTCCTGTGGAGAGAAACAAACAAAAATACCCACACACATTCAAGATTATTTTTAGTGAAAGGTCTTAATTAGAAATTGCTGTTTATTATCTGAAACAGGAGAAACACACCTGCCTGGATTCTTAGACTACTACCACATATACACACACAAGTCCATAACGATCATTTCAGGCAATCTCTAGATAGCATCATATATTAATAAATTCAGTTCCTTTGAATGTTCTCTCATGCTGCTTCCACCAAGAGCACATCCAGACTCTATCAGTTCAGTCGAAGATGGTTTTAATTTGCATAAATGTCACTAACCTTTTTTTCAGTCAGCATCATTTCACCCACCTTCATCTGGCTGGTATTTGCTCATTATTTTTGTTTTATGCCTTGTAAATATGAGATGAGACCACACGCATACAAGAGTGAGAAAAAATCATAACGTTGCCTATGACTTTATTTCTTTCAGCTGCCAGGAGGGAAGGTGTTTTTTATTTATTTATTTTACCAGTCTTTTAGGTATGCACATCGTGTAAGTAATGGATGGATGGATGAATAAATGGATGGCTGAATGGATGGATAGATGGATAGGGTGCATGAACTGATAAATGGATGGATTGATGGTGGATGGATGAGTGGCTAGATGAATTGGTATATGGATTGAACTAATGAATGGATGGATGGTAGGCTTAATCGATGAATACATAGGTGGGTCAGTTCATGGAGGGATAGATGGCTGACTAGATGGATGGATGCATGGATGAACTAATGGTTGGGTGGATGGCTTGCGGAACGGGTAAATGGATTAATCGATGGCAGATGGATTGATGAACTGATTGATGGATGGATGAATGGATAGATAACTGGATGGATGAACTAATGGATGGATGTTGGCTTGATGGATTAATACATCAGTGGATCAATTCATGGATGGTAGATAGACTGGATGGATGAATAGATAAACTAATGGATGGATGGATGGATGGATGGATGGATGGACATACAGTTTGATTATTGTATGATGTTCAATGGATAAATGGATACATAGAGATGGAAGAAAAAGTTGAATGTACCTGACAAGGTCAATGACTCGTTCTCTTGGTACAGTGGCCACTTCTTCTTCATTGATCATTATT
>JAFFST010006239.1:2723-21212 GCA_022414735.1 Noturus placidus
ATATATATATATAAAATTTCATTTGTTATTATTATTATGATTATGTAAATTTTTTTCGAGGAAATAAATGTTTTGCTACTAAGCAGGTTTCATTTTGGTAGTGTTTTGATCAGAAGGATGATTTTAGACCTCCATCTGTACTGTACTTTCTGGATTGCCTGTGGAGAACTGGTAAATGTTTGTTTCCAGGTAAAAATGGACCCATAAGAGACATCAGTCATAGGTTATGCTGCACTTACCATGTCCCTCTCAGCAAATAAATGAGAAGTATGAAATATCTATCTCCCAAAGTGCAACACCCACCATCACTCACTCTGTCCTCCGGTGTGATTCATAATTCTGCCCGAGTCGCTGAGCGTGCAGCATTTACTTTCTCCACTTCAACCTGCATCCTAAGTAAATGCGGCTGTAACGCAAGGTCACGTACCAGCGCACATATACATCATACACATCCAAGAACGTTGTTTCAAAATGTGCTGCATCTTCAACAGTAGAAAAATACATCACTGTTTTATCTAGAATCTGGAAACCCATTTTATGTGTTATGTGTAGCATCAGTCACGTTGGTTTGAGTCCGAGGCATGTCACTTGCTCTCACAGGTTTGATAAGTATTATACTAACTCCAGTCATGTGGAGCTAATTCCTGTGCCCACCTCTTCTACCCAAGGCCCTGTCTCGCTTAACACTTTGTACGCTCTGCTAACCATTACCTTAATGACAGGACAGGTCTGACTTTCTAGACACCAGACCCACATTTGTGATGTAGCTTTCATTTGCCATTTAGGAGCATTATTATGGAAGAACGTTCTGTATCTTGGAAGTAGATGCAAGACTCAGATCAAGATACCCTACACTTTAAAGGGAGAGGTAATCTTCTTTAAATCCATTAGTGTTGAAAGGATTGCTGAGCTCTTAATGCGAAGGAAAAGTTCTCTGTGTCCATTCTGTATCTCCCTCTGGGTTTCTGTTCTTCTCTCTCGGGTGATGCGCTTTGTTTAGCTTCTGTAGTCTGCAATGATTACCTGAGATACTGTTGAGAATTTCACATATGAAGCGATGAATGGCCACACGGTTTCATTCTCCTTGTGAGTATATATTGCTTGCAAACATTCCTTGTCCAGTATAACAGTGAAAGCTCCTGTATCTAACTGTTATACAGTGGTTGTAAAATCCAGACCAGAATACGAGAGAATCTATGCACTATGAATAACAATGTGACTGCAATTGGAGTTGTGATGAGATTCTGGGTTTTCGTTGTGTTCAGGAGACCACTGTATGGGCTATATCCTTACAAATCCAGCATGATCAGGCTGGAGAGGTTGGAGCACCCCTCTGATGACTGGGATGTTGTGGAGACTATCGGGGAGGGAACCTACGGTAAAGTCTACAAAGTCATCAACAAGAAAAATGGAAGTCAAGCAGCTGTGAAAGTTCTGGATCCTATTAATGTAAGTCATGATTTAGAAGATAAGGGAAAGTGTATGACCAGTATTTAGGTTTGCTGACATAATGCCTGTAAACAGTAGCACCATGTTTTAAATAACATGAAAAAACTATTGATTCAATCATATAGTTTTGAACTGAATCTACAAAAAATCCAACAAATACTTATAAAAGCACAAACTTATGATGCATTCAGAAAATTGTCTTGTGTAATTAATTACAATATTCGTATTTCTAAATGACAATCTCTGTTGCTGTCATGTATGTGTGTATATATGTATGTGTGTGTGTGTGTGTGTGTGTGTGTGTGTGTGTGTGTGTCATCATTTTTTTTTAAGAGTCTTAAGCCTAACTACATTCAAGAGTCTGAGATGTTTTATTATCATTGAATTTCTTTTTAATTAGCGTTTATTATGCTCCGTTAACTGCTGTTCAGTGACCGGTATAAGATCAATTCTGACTCTCAAGGACTTTAAGACCTTTACAGTCACTAGCCAAGTTTAATAAGAAATGGCAAAAGCAAAAAAAAAAAAATTACTTTGCTTTTGCTCAGATCTGTATAAATGATTTTTTTTTTTTTTTTTTGCTTACAGTTCTTTTTGCTTTTTTTGTCATCTTTTGCCTATAAGTCTCTCTCTCTTCATGGTGTCACTTAGCAAGTGCGTGTTAGCACTGCAGTAGCTCTGTCTAAACCTTTGTAACTCTGTAGAGCTGTGCACTGGGAATGAAGCCATAGCTGCTACACACTGCTCTCACTGATTACTCTTCTAACCGAGACTGACTTTGCTCTTTTTCTATACATACAATGATTTCTATATTCAACTTTGTGATTTGTATTAACCCACATGGCCTTAATAACTAAATAAAACCTACAAAATGGGTGCTGGTTTTTAATCAATAATTTAGGCTTTGATAGCAGAGATGTTTTGGTCATGTTTCTTCAGGATGTTGATGAGGAGATTGAGGCAGAGTACAACATCCTGCGCTCCCTTTCGAACCATCCTAACGTGGTAAAGTTTCTCGGCATGTTCTACAAAGCTGACGAGTTCAATGGAGGACAACTGTGGTTGGTTCTAGAGGTTGGACAAGTTTTTTGTTTGTTTGTTTGTTTGTTTTAAACCCTTTCCTGAGATCAAATTTGTTCAAATAACCACAGAAAAAATAAATAACAATATGAAGGCCTCAGTTATCAATCATTTGGAAAAGTCATCCCATTTAGTGTTTTTTGTTTATCCATTTGGAGGAACTCTTGGCTTTCCATTGCAGAAAAGGATTTGAATAGAACCTTTTTTAAACAACAAAAAAAGTTAGAACGGTTAATCATCCACTGAACCATTGAGGACCTTTACATGTATTTGAAACAAGCATTTGAATAAAAATATTTAGTTCTGCAAACTTTGCTTACATGTTTCTTAAGTTTCTTCAAATACTGTGTAATAAATTATAAAATACCATCTCTGTATTGTTGTGTTTAGAAGAATCAAGTCTTTTAGCTCATGGCCCAGGAGATATAATAGTAATAGATGATTGTAAAACATATCTCCTGAACTGTGGTGTGTGTTTGCTGCTTATAAATAATGAAGCAGAAATGAATAAGGGAGTCACTGAGCGTTTTATTTTCTCTCAGCTGTGTAATGGGGGTTCAGTAACAGAACTGATAAAGGGTTTGCTGATGAGGGGGAAACGTCTGGAGGAGCCTGTCATCTCTTACATCCTCTGTGGTGCTCTGCTGGTAAGACACAAACACACACACTCACTCACTCATGCATTGCTAAGTTAATCCGCTAACAGCAAAAGGCAGGGGTAGGTGAGGTGGGTTGCTCAGCAGTCTGCCATGAGAGTAGAAGGGGGGCGGAGACAGCTGTCGAAACAGCAAAAGGGATCACATGGACGGAGACAGGAGCAATATGAATTAAGCTACCAACCCCTGTGCAAGTGGCTCACAAAGCCTTCTGGGGTCATTAACTCTTCTTCCATAACTTGGTGCAGAATAGCCCATTTTAGGCTTTTTTTTTTTTTAAAGTGGAAACCTACTCGGATGATTTTCCTACATTAAACATAATGTCCTTGCTAAATGTGCTTAAAACCATCAAGTAATATTTTAATTAAAATTTGGATCATATTTCCTTTAGAAATTAATTAAAAAAAAAACGTGACTGGAGTCCCAGTCACAAGACCTCTATTTATTATTTATATTTGAATTCCTCTAGCATCAGGACTCTACATGCCTGTGAAAGGGTTCATATAGGGTTCCTTATGTTCCAGTACAACATAGGGGTTCCAGTATAAACATAAAGGGTTATACTGACAATAATTTAGATGGATGTAAGATATAATAGTTTATTCAACATGTATTTACATTTGTAATTCTGACCTGGATCTATGCAGATTCATGTCTATGTAATGAATAAAACAAAGTGTTTCCTTAATATTACAATATTAACTATTGGAGGGTGAGAGATAAACCCACTTAATTTAGCCATTCATAGTTATTCTACTCCTGTCTAAGTAAACCTCATTGGTCTGGTTTGGATAAACATGGACTACGAAATGCAAAAGAAAAAATGATAAAATATTCTGTTTTTCATAGACACGTCACACAATATTTGCGTTCACAGTTCAGATCAACTATTCGTCAATCTTGTCTTAAGTCCTCTTCCAGTTCCTCCCAATTCTTCTTTTCCACATCAGGGCCTGCAACATCTGCACAACAACCGAATAATCCATCGAGATGTCAAGGGAAACAACATCCTTCTCACCACAGATGGAGGAGTCAAGCTGGTGGATTTTGGTAATGACTGTTTGTGTTTCACTCTGTGCTGGCAGCCTGCGGCGTTGTGTCGCTGTTCACCTAGACATGCTGACAGAATGCCTATAAGAGGCTGGATACTGTAGGTCTACAGAGTCCCTACAGAGTGTAATGTACACGGGCCTATATTTAGCAATATAATGAAAAACAGTGGCAGACAGGAAATTCTCTACTGTCTAAATACAGTTTTATTGAGGGAGGAATTTTATTTATTTATTTATTTATTTATTTGCTTTAGTTCAGTTTTGTGATACTTTTGTCGACTTGTGTGTTCTATATGGGCAATGCCAACCCAGACACAAGCTTAAGACTTAATTGCTTTGAACGGAACTGTGTGTCTGTGTGTGATGGAGAGTAAGTCTGTGTGAGTGCAGAGAATGATGGGTGAGGGGGAAATGAATTTGGCTTGCCCGAGGCGTGTTTGGGTCCGTGTGTGAGGTGGGAAATGGAGCCCTGCAGGGAGACAGAGCTGCTTCTTTTCATTACAAACAATGATGATGATGGCGATGATGATTACTAATTCGCTGGGCCATGGCTTTTTGCCATGTCAAATTATGCACCCCTGGTTAAAAGATGTTGATCTGTCTGCATCCTTAAGAGGAGTGAAAATCTCAGGCTTTCACATGATACGATATGATTTCAATTGTTAAGTCTATGATCCTATTGAATCTGCTACAATACAATTTAGAAGCATCTGATCAATATGTGACCAACTTTGTTCAGAGTTAGGGGTAGGCCTAGCATTAACTAGTGACTCATGATGATTTAAGTGTCTGTTTGATGACTGTTTTAAGTGTCAGAGTTACGAGCAAATGGTCCTTACAAATCATCCTATTTAAAAAAAAAAAAAAGCATCCTATTAAATTATTTACAGATCAGTTTATGAATCTGTAGATCAATTATGAATAGGTTTTTACACACCATTTGTCTGTTCTTTTATGATAATAATTAATTAATTACTTAATTAATTATTATTATTATTTTTTACATTTGCCTCGATTCATTTCAGTCGTTGCTTTGCAAATCGTATGATCATTACACCCATAATTAATTGTTTTATAAGTATTTATTAAAGTCCATGCTAGATTGGGTATATGTACTCTAAAAGCTGCCAGATTGGTGTAATTACTCTAAAGGCTACATTGGGTGTACTTGCTATTAAGGCTGCTAGATTGGTGTACTTACTTAAGGCTGCTAGATTGATGTACTTACTCTAAAATCTGCTAGATTGATTTACTTACTAAAGGCTGCTAGATTGGTGTACTTGCACTAAAGGCTGCTAGATTGGTGTACTTGCACTAAAGGCTGCTAGATTGGTGTACTTACTTAAGGCTGCTAGATTGATGTACTTACTCTAAAATCTGCTAGATTGATTTACTTACTAAAGGCTGCTCGATTGGTGTACTTGCACTAAAGGCTGCTCGATTGGTGTACTTGCACTAAAGGCTGCTCGATTGGTGTACTTGCACTAAAGGCTGCTCGATTGGTGTACTTGCACTAAAGGATGCTCGATTGGTGTACTTGCACTAAAGGATGCTCGATTGGTGTATTTACACTAAAGGATGCTGGATTGGTGTACTTTAAGGTAACTACATTGGGTGTACTCACTATTAAGGCTGCTAGATTGGTTTATTTACACTAAAGGATGCTGGATTAATGTACTTGCACTACAGGGTGCTGGATTGGTGTATTTACTTGCACTAAAGGCTGCTGGATTGGTGTACTTACACTAAAGGCTGCTGGATTGGTGTACTTACACTAAAGGATGCTGGATTGGTGTACTTACTGAAGGCTGCTAGATTGGTGTACTTTAAGGTAACTACATTGGGTGTACTCACTATTAAGGCTGCTAGATTGGTGTACTTGCACTACAGGGTGCTGGATTGGTGTACTTACTTGCACTAAAGGCTGCTGGATTGGTGTACTTACTTGCACTAAAGGATGCTGGATTAATGTACTTGCACTACAGGGTGCTGGATTGGTGTACTTACACTAAAGGATGCTGGATTGGTGTACTTTAAGGTAACTACATTGGGTGTACTCACTATTAAGGCTGCTAGATTGGTGTATTTACACTACAGGATGCTGGATTGATGTACTTTCACTACTGGGTGCTGGATTGGTGTACTTGCACTAAAGGATGCTTGCTTGGTGTACTTGCACTACAGGGTGCTGGATAGGTGTACTTACAGTAAAGGATGCTAGATTTGTGTACTTACAGTAAAGGATGCTGGATTGGTGTACTTACACTTAAGGATGCTGGATTGGTGTACTTCTTCCTAAAGCCAGTTTTGTTTGATGGTTTATAGAAATGTTAAATGGTGGTGGGGATAAATAAAGATATAGTGATCATTGAAATAAATTACACATTCTCCCTGTGGAATATGAATGAGATTTCCCCAATATGATTTCTAAGATTGGTTTGGGACTGTTTGTATTGCAGGTGTGTCGGCTCAGCTGTCGAGTGCACGGCTGCACAGAAACACGTCAGTTGGAACACCTTTCTGGATGGCTCCTGAGGTATCTCTTCCCATTCTCTCTTTCTCTCTCTATTTATGTCCTGTGCACTTATACACAGTGCACATTTCAATTCTATTTCTTCCAAGCCATTATACACACTGTGCAGACTTAATCTGTTAATGAAGTACTGTTTGAAGTAGTGCAGTTCAATTTTGACTGAAATATATTGCCCTGTGTCAAAGACTGTGCTCGTGTATTCCCAAGAGTGCCTCTGTGTGAGCACAGTGGGGGTCGTGTGAAGGTTAATAGCTGAGAGCCGGTTTGCCCCTAACTTGTGCTATTCGATAGTGAAGCGAGATGATTGGGCTTTAGGGGGTTTGGCCTCCAGGCCAATTAGAATTCAGTTTGCCGAAGCGACTCTTCTGTTTCATGATTGGTCCCAGCGACGAATGAGCTTTTTATAGCCTAGATGAGAAAATACACCAGTTTAATATGCCAACAATAATGATGTCCAAAGATTTGGTGCAATTCAGAAACAAAACAATAACGATTTTGGTAAAGTTTAAATTAGACCTCATTGATTTGAATAGATAGACTTTATGCAAAAATAAATTATACAATATCAGTATACTGTGAGTGGGACTGAAATGTTATTCTTATCTTCTCCACAGGTGATTGCATGTGAGCAGCAGTTTGATTACTCGTATGATGCCCGCTGTGATGTGTGGTCTCTAGGCATCACTGCTATCGAGCTGGCTGAGGGAGATCCACCACTGGCTGAGATGCATCCTGTAAAAGCTCTGTTTAAAATACCAAGGTGAGACAGCAGAGGGCACCATGCACCCACCCAAACAGAGCGAGGAGTCTAGAAAAGAGAAGATGGGTTGGGAAAACTGAAAGGGAGGAGGTATAGAGTGATTGGTGGAAAGCTGTGTGGATAAAGAGCCTTGTTCTTATAAAACATCCTGGTGAAGGTAGAGGATCCTGTCCAAGCACTGCTGATTATTAAAAACACATTCCTTAAGTTAAAAGGGCTGAGTATTTCCTAAAGTTGTTAAGATGGTTTAAAAACAGATTTGATAATTGTTTATTTTTGCTTGTGAAGGATTTTCATTTTCAGTGTGAGATTAAATCTCACTTAAATTAAATTAATTTATCTTGATATTTTTATGCTTTTTCCCATACCTAATCAGGAAATCTGTCGCCACACCTTGTTCTGATTAATGATTATTTAAATGTTTTGATGGTGAAAGTGTTTGACCGTTTGTCATCTGTAGGATCGCACCATTATCTCACACAATGCAGTGTGCCTGCGCCCTCTGATTGCAATTTGCATGTGTGATTTGCCTCTTCTTTTCTCATTGAGATGAGGCTGACACTTTGGCTCCCGGCACAATGTTATCTGTTCCTAAACAAGCCCACGTGAGAGGAGAGCTCTCAGCTGCTGGTGTGAAGCTAACCTTACATGAACCTTTAGTCTGAACAACATCCAAACACGTGCACTGTCTAACAGATGCCATGATAGCCAATGAAATCAGTGATGTCATGGGTTATCAGCGGATGTGCTGGTAACCGGGTTAGTCTGAATAACACTAATCTCAATATGATGGACAATAAAGTGCAATGATCATGATTGAAATTACTAAAAATAAAATCTGCTATTCATTCGATTCATTCCAAGTTTCTTTTTCTAGATTGTAAAAAGTACATTTGTAGCTGTGCATTACCACATTTGTAGTTCACCACATTGAGTTCTTGATTTCATTATCATGAATAGTGTTCAGGCCTTCATAATATTGAGTTTATATGCTAACACCCCTGCCTGTCCAGCCCCCTCCTTATCCTCTTTCTGTTTCTTAATTTTTCCTGAAATGAGAACAGATACTTGGATGGCACACACATCAGTGGAATAGGACCTTTAGCAAGGCCATGTCTGCATAAAATAGATGTGTGCACTGAAGTGTGAAATGATTCTGTTAACATGTTATCTGTCGTAGTCTCACACACTCCCTTACCGGGCAGGCCTCGGACACTGATATTACGAGTGGGTGTGTGGAGACTTTAGTCTGTCAGTAGGGGGTGTTTCCTCTCATAATGAAGGACTTCTGTGACTATGGTATGCTGACTTACACCAAGGTTACAGACTGACTGAATATAATCTTTAAAATGTCACTATGTATATTTCTAATGCATTAGTTACGGACACTATAAAAAATAAAATCAGATTCAGAGTCATTTATAGTAATATGATCAGGCCTTCTCTGGATTTTTATAGCATTCAGTTAAATCACACTGTCAGGCTGTTTACTGTCTTATCCACTCCTCCATGACGACATCACGGATCTGGGGGATGTTAGAGACCTTGTGCTCCTCCAAATACTATTTGAGGATGCCCCACAGATGCTCAATAGGGTTTAGGTCTGGAGACATGCTTGGCCAGTACATCACCTTCACCCTCAGCTTCTTTAGCAAGGCAGTGTTTGTCTTGGAAGTGTGTTTGGGGTCGTTATCATGCTGGACTACTGCATACTGATCATGCTCTGCTTCAGTAGGTCACAGTACATGTTGGCATTCATGGTTCCTTCAATGAACTGTAGCTCCCCAGTGCTGGCAGCACTCATGTAGCCCCAGACCATGATACTCCCACCACCATGCTTGACTGTAGGCAAGACACCCTTGTCTTTGTACTCCTCACCTGATTGAGCCAAACACACTAGACACCATCTTATCTTCAGCAAACGGTTTTCCGTCTTTTTGTGCATCATCTTTAGAAGAGATTTCCTTCTGGGACGACAGCCATGCAGACCAATTTGATGCAGTGTGTGGCGTATGGTCTGAGCACTGACAGGCTGACCCCCCAACCCTTCAACCTCTGCAGCAATGCTGGCAGCACTCATACGTCTATTCATTGAGGGAACCATGAATGCCAACATGTACTGTGACATACTGAAGCAGAGCATGATCTTTGTGCAGTAGTCCAGCATGACAACGACCCCAAACACACTTCCAAGACAAACACTGCTGACAAAGCTGAGGGTGAAGGTGATTGACTGGCCAAGCATGTCTCCAGACCTAAACCCTATTGAGCATCTGTGGGGCATCCTCAAATAGAAGGTGGAGGAGCACAAGGTCTCTAACATCCACCAGCTCCGTGATGTCATCTGGTGAAGCTCTGGTGAACTCCATGCCCAAGAGGGTTAAGGCAGTGTTGGTAAATAATGCTGGCCATGCAAAATATTGACACTTTCCGCCCAATTTGGACATTTTCACTTAGGGGTGTACTCACTTTTGTTGCCAGCAGTTTAGACATTAATGTCTGTGTGTGGAGTTATTTTGAGGGGACAGCAAATTTACACTGTTACACAAGCTGTACACTCACTACTTTACATTGCAGCAAAGTGTCATTTCTTCAGTGTTGTCACATGAAAAGATATAATCAAATATTTACAAAAATGTGAGGGGTGTACTCACTTTTATGAGATACTGTATGTATGTGTGTTGCCTATTTAGCTTTATGTATTTATTTGTTTGTTTTTGTTTTCCTCTGTTTGCTTTCATCATTTTATTATATTCTTACAAAAACTGTCAGTCTGGCAGAAATATTAAGTTTTAAAAACATCTGACTGTTTACATCTCCTCAGTAGAGTGTTTGCATCTCCTCACCATAAAGATGGACATTAATGCTATAAGAGCCATGCTTATGTCAAATGAGAGTAATGGTGTGACCAAGACATAAAGAAAAAAAAAAACTTTACAGAATAATTAATTGAAATTAGCAGCAGTCATGATGATATTTAAACATTATTTGCAGCAGCAGCAGGCATCCTCTATGCGATCACTTGCCCAGACATAAAGATGATATATTGAGTCCTAGGTTAATTCTGGATTTTCCAGCCTGAGGGTTAGGGTTAGGGTACCACACTACCTCATCATCAGCTAACCAGACCTTTCATGGGGATAATACTAGGTGTGTTAGAGCAGGTAAAACTCAAATGTGCAGGGAAATTTTAGGAAGAGAATTTAGATGCACTGCATTAGATAAGATAAATTGAGACTGGTTGGAAGTTGTAGAATGCTCAGGTGAATTAGCAATATATTCCAAAATAACATTCCTTATTACTGCTATAAATGTAGTCAAAAATCTGACTACTGAAACACTTTAGTAATTTGGAATTTTAACATTAATATACTGTAAATATAGTCATTATGAATATACAAAATGTAACAAAAGACTAAAGCTTCATATATTGCTAGCAAGCTGTTTTGTCATTTGACAAAACTTTATAGTTGGGTACACTCCTTGTACACAACAACCTACAATCTATTTTTAGTTTGTGTCCTGCTCAAAGATTTTCTCAGAAATACTCACTAAAGAGCCACCAGGGTTGCTTGGGTGTTCAGAAAAATTGCACAGTGCTTTTTATGTGGCAGATTACTATTGACAAAATGTCTTCCGGCTCATGTGTTCTGTACATCTCAGGATGGCGCTGGACTTTCTGTTTGAGTTTTATTTGTGTGACTGTCTCTAACCCATTGGAGTATTTATTTATTTATTTTAAATAATACATTTATAATAATAGACGATGAGCCTGATTATTTGTAAAAAGTACATTTGTAAATCTGTAAATACTGTTGTGTACATGAAGCATGTCTGGTAGCTGTATTGCACAAAGTTGAGTAAATGTCACTGATGTATTATTTCTAAGTTTTTATGCATGCAAGTGTTTTGAGTTTGCAGACTGGTGAAGTGTGAGTGTGTGTGTGTGGGGGGGGGGGGGGTAAGCTGAAAAGCATATTTATGATTAAGCAGGTCAATTTCCTGTGTATGATGAGCACGGAGCAGTCTGTATACAGTATGTTTAGGTCTGGTCATTTATTTAAAAAAAAAACACAACCATACGCATTTTCAATAAGGATTCAAACCTGTAATACAAAACTAAATAGGCTTTTGGTGGGAAAATTCTCTGTTTCATTCATATTCCTTGTAAACGTGTAGAGACTTTCATGTTTGTTTCATCCATGCCTGTTAGTGCAATGGTTTTCAAAGTGGGGCCGCCATTGGGCGCCCGTGGGGCCTCAACAATTTGGGGTAAAAAAAAATAGATAAATACATTATTTTCTCTTTCTCATTGTCAGCGCACACACACACACACACACACACACACACACACACACACACACACAAATCAATTCCTAATCTAATGTAATGTAAAGATGCAGGTTGTAATTATTAATAAAAAAAAGAGGGGGGGGGGACATCTTGCAAAAGGGGGGCCTCAGTCAAATGTTATTGCAATTTGGGGGGCCTTGCCCTGGAAAAGTTTGAGAACCACTGTGTTGGTGTACTCTGAACTGTGTATGTGAGAATATCTGTGTGGGTTTTTGTGTGTGTGTGTGTGTGTGTGTGTGTGTGTGTGTGTATGTGTCTTCAGCTCGTCATCCCGAGTGTAACTAACTGATGTCTTGAGCCCCATTGCTGACGACATGAGTGTTTGGCACCATGCTCTCAGACATGCATTTAGCAGCTCTGCACCTTGGTTAGAACAAACCGCTCCTGTTTACACGATGTCTCACAAACAGGCAGTGAGGGGAGAATCCTTGGCAGAATTTACGCAGCACAATAAGGATGTTGAGCAGTGCCATCAGCCACGCTTCACTTTGTTATGTAGAAACGGCTCGCCGTGGCAACGCAACATCAAGGCGAGAGCATCGCTGCGGGCTTGCATTATAGTTTGCGTTGAAGGAGTCAGTTATTCTCCTTTGATCTGCTCTTCAGAGAGGACTGTCTGTCTGCATTTCTATCAAAGGACGGGGCGACTTAGAGCAGCCGAGGACGACAGATTACTGGTAGAAAAAAAGGAAAACAGTGCTTAACGGGGGTTTTCGTTTATATTTGCCTGACTACTTTGTTCTCACGGATAGTTTATGATGAAAGAGAGAGCGGATATGTCTTTAAGCACTGCGTCTTCTCTT
Organism: Noturus placidus; assembly: GCA_022414735.1. Classification (NCBI taxonomy): domain Eukaryota; kingdom Metazoa; phylum Chordata; class Actinopteri; order Siluriformes; family Ictaluridae; genus Noturus; species Noturus placidus. The sequence continues at coordinate 15,410 of JAFFST010006239.1, forward strand.
AAACCTGTACAGCACCCTGGATCTCGTCAAGACTTCAATCAGTGTTCAAGTAGAACGTGGTTTTTGAATAACACGTATATATGGGAAATGTGCTGGTGGAAAAATAAGGGATTTGATCTCTGTCTGTCAGTTAAGCATGTTGACATGGTATCCAGAAATGTCAATCTTTTCAGTCCTCGAGGTCTCATTAGTCTCAGATACAGATTAATAATGTGTTGTCAGTTTTGTTTTTCTTTCTTTCTCACAGTCCTCCTACATTTCAGCTGTACTGCTTGCTTTGTCCTGGTCCAGAGTTCATGAGATTCACTTTTATTAAGTGTCATGCTGAAGGACACATTGGCATTGAGTGACTCATTACCCAGTCATCATTGCTGGAGCTTGTACTGTCACTCTTCATGCTTCCAGTCCACATGCTGTTGGCGTTTGTATGCAACACCAGAGTCCAGCAGAGCCTGTACAGTACCTGGCTTGTCCCTGAGTGTGTGTCTGCTGATAGATGGAGCCATGTTCAGGCTGCTGACAGGGGAATTATTTGCTCTCATAACTCGGCCACACTGTGGCAGATGCTGGGTGACAGACACGGAGAGTCTCGGCTCATTTGTCATCTTCCACTGGAGCACTTCAGGCCTGGCCCACACCCAAAGTCAGCCTCTAGTACTTACGCACTTACTGTTCTGCATCCAACATCATTCTAATTACGTTTCTGTGGCACAGTGCCACATTCCTGATTTAAATCAACATCAACTGGATATGATTCATTAAATCTCTGAGAATTGTAGGAGTTCAACTCCTCTTCCAGATGCAAATGTGTGGCAGCCTAGGAAAACCCTTAACTTTTTTCTACTATATATAGTTCTGAAAACTACAAACTTAAAATCTGACTCAACAACTATCAACTTTACCCAGTTACATCTTGCACCCGGTTACAATACTGTCATTTTTTGGCCATACAGAGAAGTGTAAGATGTCATTAGAAACTATAAAGGTTCTACTTTTATTTGTCTATGCTCACAAGAACAATAAGACCTTGTGCTTTTTGTAAAATAAAGAAAATAAACAGGGTAGCGCTTTCAGCTGTCTCTGTGAGAATCTTTCTGAAACATGTCCAAAAAATGGACTGAAACTCAGCGAATACTTATCACACAAACATGAAACGTATGTCTAAAGAAAGCTTGAAATGTGTACTTTTAAATACAACAATTACACATTTAAAACAAATATTCTCCTGCAAAGTAATCTGTACGAAACTTGAGATTCACAGTTTCTCCTGGCTGTTTTTGCTGTATTTTGGATCAAATAAATGCAGCCTTGGTGAGCAGAAGAGACTTCTTTTAAAAACATATATATATTTTTTTTAAATCTTATGGATCTAAAACTTTCAAACGGTAGTGTAGGTCTAAAGTTTTTAAGTAAAGAAAATGTAGTGTGTGATTACTTCTTTAACCTTAAACTTGATTTTGTGAAATAAGCTACAAACAATACATTCAATCATTAAGTCTCCTTACATTCATTCTTCTAGTTCCCACAGTCACATTCCTCAGTGATAGGCCCAGGGGAGGGGTCTTTGTCTCCTCAGGATGTGAATCACATCAATATTCATGATGATTCATGATGATTCATGCCTCCTCACATGCAGTCTTTCTGACACTAAAAGTGTCTTATGAAAGTTAAATGACTATATTGTTTAGTATGAATGAGTGATCAGGATGGATTTCACATCATTATGTAGCAAAAACTCAAGGCTACAATATCCAGTTATCAAAGTCTTGTGAACAAATGGTTAGTATGTTACAGTATATGTCCTTATTTCAGGTATTTAAAAGTTGTTTTTTTTCCAAAACCACTCATAAATGAATACTGAATACAGTGAAATAAGACTTTTGCTGTTAATGGCTGTGGCTCAGTTGTCCACTAATCGTAGGGTTGGCGGTTCGATTCCCGGCCCACGTGACTCCACATACTGAAGTGTCCTTGGGCAAGCGCTGCACCGCAAGTTGCTCCCAATGGCAAGCTAGGGCCTTGCATGGCAGCTCTGCTACCATTGGTGTGTGAATGGGTGAATGAGACACAGTGTAAAGCTCTTTGGATTAAAGCACTATAGAAGTGTGCCATTTAATATTTTTAAGCAATTGAAAAAAAACCCCATCACAAATGTCAAGGCGTGTCAAAACTTCTCCAGGGCCCAAAAACCCCCCAGGCCCCAGAGGGTTAAGGTCCTTCAGAAATAAATTTCCATCCCGGCTGGGGTGCAGGTGCATTGTGGATATTATGATTGCAATCTGAATAGATTAGCCTTCATGTCCATTTCATAGACTGTATCAAAGCCTGACATTCGCTGTGTGTAGAAATCTCATTTAGCTAGCAACATTTTAAACATCAAGAAAAACAGTTTCATATTGTTTTGGTGATCTATATTTATGGTTGCATATTGTTCAATACAGCATATCACAGAGTGTTAAATATCATACTATAGCAGTTTGACCACGCTTACAAATTTGAATTTATTAATGACCAACACATCATGTTTTAAATAATTTATAGTTAGAAATATTGCAGCATGTCCACAAGACAATTTAGTTCCTGTTACTACCTGTTATAGCATCTATTATCCATCCATCCGTCCGTCCATCCGCATAAATTGTAATGACTCTTACAAAGTGCAGACACTGGACTCCTTATATAATTGTTGAATAAATGTCTCCTTAAAGAAACCATCACCATATCAACAATTAGATATGTTACTTAAAACTGTCTAATGGTCATTTTGCATTATGTGCAGCATCTGCCCCTATGAATGAAAAACTACTACAGAAACAAGATGAGTGGATTAATACATGTAAACCATACAGCTGTCGTCAGAGTTTTGATTATAGAAAACTAAACACTTACTGACAAGTCAGAATTGATAGTGAACATTTTGTATCTATCTATCTAATGTATGTGTGTATAGATAGATATCTATAGATGGATATAGTTATATATAGTATGACTCTGTGAAACCTGCTAAAGATATAGCAGAATGTCCTATCGTACAGTACTGTAAAAACGAGGCCATGCTAAAGCATGATGAAATGAAATGTAATTTATTTTTAGGAATTCTTAATCAGAATGTCAGCTAGAGGCGATATTTTGTCTAGACTGTAGCCTCATGGCACCTTCACTGAGTAATTTCCTATTCTTTTCCTGTTCCATTTAAATTTACATAACTTTTTGGTAATAAAAAATTTGGTAATATGGCTGCACCGTTATCTCTCTCTCTCTCTCTCTGTTTGCTTGTTGTGTGCAGAAATCCATCCCCTACACTTCGCCATACGGATCAGTGGTGCAGAAGTTTCAGTCACTTCATTTCTCAGTGAGTACTCTTCGAGACCTCTCCGATATTCTTATACTCCCTTTATTGCAGCTCGTCTGAGTGCTTGAGAGCTTTTAGAGAACTATAGACTAAGTTAGAAGGAGTTCGATTTGTTAATATTGTTTGGGAGTCTTGCTTTCAGAAGACAAAATTCTCTTTTTCTGGTGGCTATTGTTCTTTTGTTTTCTTATTTTTTTCGGCGAAAGTCTTCCTCAATTAATAAGCCATATGCTAAATTACAATTGAACCCAAGTTATCAGAAAGATAGCAGTGTATTGCTTTATAAAGATAAAACAATTATACATGGTGCACTTATATAGAGTTTCAGTGTTCTTCCAACATTTAAATACAGGATGTATTGCCTCTATTCTAATTAATTTTGAATAAAATCATCTGCCAAACGACTAAATGCAAACGACAAATGAATCCATTCATGAGTTGGCAGCATGGCGGGTTTATAATTTTTTCTCCATTATTAATATCTCTGGTGTGTAAAGCTGTGTTATAAATGTAAACCATTTTCCTGGTAGAACAATTTTACAGTTTTCACCATATATCAGGGCAAGAAGAGTTATGAATATTACTGTGTCTAAAACATTCAGGGACAGCCTGCATCCACAGTGGCCTTGCCAAATATACGAGGTAATTTTAGTCAGACTTTGCACATAAAGAGAAATGGTGAGTAGAGTAGGAAGACTATTAAGTGTTCTCTTATATTTTGCAAGTAATCCTTGTTGTTGTTGGTGGTGTGTGTGTGTGTGTGTGTGTGGTGGGTATATGTGTGATTTCACAAATAAATAAAAAAACTGAACTCATTATTAGAGTGTGACATTAACATTATTAGAGTGGAAGTCTTGTATAAAAATAATAATAAAAAAGGGCTTGTGTGCACAGTAGGAGAACAAAATTGACTCATTAATTTGTATTTTCTCTTTTTCTGGGCAGTCTCTCATTTCACTGCTTTAACAGGTTTATGAACCTTAAGAGTCATGCAGGAGAATCAGCAAAACATTGTCTTTGTGTTCATACACATTGGTTCTGAAAGGTTCTCTTATTATTATTGTTATTGTTGATTATTATTTTCAATTCCAAGGAAATCAACAACAACAACAAATGCTTAGAGAGTTATGTGCACAGTTATCTATAGAAGGTAAAAAAATTTGCAGTCGCTTGAGAAACAAGACATTGTCTGTCTGTTGGGGTCTTTTGTCAAATGCAATTCTTCTTCAAAAGAGGCTTTTTTAAAATTATGCCCTTCAATCTCTAAACCGATAAATTAAGGAAAAATGGGGATCAGTCAATGTGTGTGCACAGAGCTTTAGTTAGAGGAAAGCAGTAGAGGATGGATGGAGACAATGTTATCAGGTGGTGCAGGCTGTTTATTGGACACCTCCCTCTTCTAATTGTAGGAGTGTGTTGTTCCTGGCTAATAAATAGATCAGCAGTGTCTGGTCTGTAATTGTGCCATGGAACAGCTTCGTCTTTCATATCAGCACGGCTCTGCTGTTAAAGCCACAGCGCTAATGGTGGAGCTGTAAAGTTCTAATGGCACATTCAGAAACGGTGGAAGTGACAGGCAATTAGGCTGAATTTCAGTGTTGATTAAAATAGTGTGATTTAGATGCCTGTGATTTGTCTTACTTCAGTCCTTTTCGTATTGATATTGTGCTACTGTAGGGCAATGTTAGGATCCAGTAGACATGCCAGATATGCTGGCTTCACCAAGGCAATATTGCTTAGAATATATTTCACTGCATATTTTAATACATATTTAAAAATTTACTCTTCTATTGTATTTATGTCCTTTAACACAATGCTTCACAAGGTGGGGTCCTAGCTATATTCTAGCCATGGGGTCCGCACTGAACCTTTTTATATTAACTTTTTATGATGGCGGAAATAATGACCACCGTTATCAACATTATTGTATTTATTTTTGAGTTCATATATTTATTAGCTCTGTTGACTGTGCACTTGAATTGAATAGGTTTAATGCAAGCCTGAAAAGAAACCAAACAAACACATGGACACTTTTTTCATAACACTGCATTCTTTCAGTGGAAAGAATTTTAAGAGAAACAGGCATCTGTACTGAGGGGATATGAAGGTTTTTTTTAGGTGTGTTTTGTTATATACAGTTAAAAGCATCCCAGGCTGCACAACTTTGAGAACTCCTGCTCCATATGATAAACATTTTCATGAGTTGTAACAATGTAACAGCATATGCACCGTACCATTAGTGTGAGGAAAATATTATATACTGTACATAGGGAGAGCTGCATGTTGTCCAGGAGCTTATCTGGTGCCATGCATACAGGTGAATGAATTGTAAACTGATAGTTGAATGGTTAGTAAGTCAACAGTTCACCCCACTGCCTGCTTTACAACAAGAGCAGGATTGGAGATAGAGGAGAAGACTGTGGGTTTTTTTTTTTTTTTTTTTTTTTTTAA
>JAFFST010006244.1:0-23014 GCA_022414735.1 Noturus placidus
GGTAAAAAATGTTGATTCTGTATTGATATATTTTGTTGTACTCTGAAAAGTGTATGAGAATCAATAAAAATTATCAAAAAAAAAAGATATATCTAATATATCTTTAAATATTTTTTTCTCCACTTTTGAGCTGATTTTGTCAAACAGATGAATAAAAGACTTGTTAGAAAGTACCTTTTCTTGTATTTATCTACACAGTGGTGGCCTTGATCTATTGGGCACGCTAGATGAAATTTTCCAGTGACAATCATCACCACCACCAACAGCAACCCCCGCCTGCCATACTCTGTCCTTGAAACAACGACAACAAAAATATTTGAAAGACAAATTTCTGCATGTCGTTATGAAAAATTGATTTCAAACGTTGTGTTCATGTTTTTCAGTGTGGCATGAATTCCTTTCTAATCCTTTCCTCTCGACCAACCACATATGCACTTGTCTCCTGATCATAAATTAGGGATTATTATGATTATACAGGGTCTCCCTTTGGGAAATGAACACTTTTTAACAAAATGTCTTCAACATGTTTCATACTTTGTTGATCTGCCTTTCCTGAAGAAAAGCTTTACCACTATTTGCTCTGTGGCGAGACGCATTATCATCTTGAAAAATGGCTTCATCACTAAACCTATTTTCTGTCAATGTAATGAGAAATGTGTCCAAAATTTGTTAAGGAAATGATTGCTATCTAACCCTAACCTGATATGTAGCCCCATATCATAAATGAGTGGAAATTTTATTGTTTTCTTCAGGCGGTTGTTTTTATGTTTCATTAGAACCAGACAATGTACCAGACAAAATCTTCAGCATCATCTCCTTGGCCAATACAGATTCGTGATTCATCATAAAAATATCACTTTCATCCGATCCTCCACACTCCATGATCGCTTCTCTTTAGTCCACTGTAACCTTGTTTTCTTGTTTAGCTGTTACTGCTGGTTTTCTTTTGCTTTTCTATATGTAAACCCCATTTCACTCAGCCCATGTCTTACAGTTCTGTCTCAAACACTGACTCCTGTTTCAGTCCACTTGTTTCTCATTTGTTTTGTTGTGCATTTTCTATTTTCAAGGCATATCGCTTTGAGCTTTCCGTCCTGACGCTTTCACGTCTTCCTTGGTCAACCCATATATGTTTTCCTTTTATAACCTTCCCATTTTGTTTATACTTTTATAATTTTAGACACAGCTGACTGGAAACAACTGGCATCTTCTGCCACACTCCATGTTGGAGTTCCTTCTTGAAGGAGTTTTATAATGCTTTCCATTATTTCCATAATTTACAACTCTCTTATTGGGGCCATGTTTCCTTTCGAAAAGTCCAAGTTTAAGGTGTGTAAACACTGTAAGACTCGTGCTGGTGTTTTAGAAATGCAAATTAGAAAGAAATTCCATCTTTTTTTTCCCTCTACTTGATCTGGAAAAAAAATGCCATTAATAATTTATATAGCGCTTTTTTACAATGGTACATTGTATCAAAGCAGCTTTACAGAAATATCATTTTTACATTTACAAGCGACTTACAAATGAGACACACTCACACACCAATGGTAGCAGAGCTGCATGCAAGGTGCTAGCTTGCCATCGGGGGCAACTTAGGGTTCAGTGTCTTGCCCAAGGACACTTCGGCATGGGATCACCCGGGCCGGGATTCGAACCACCAACCCACGGTTAGTGGATCAGTGGACAACCCGCTCTACCGACTGAGCCACAGCCGCCCCACTGAGCCACAGCCGCCCCATTGAGCCACAGCCGCCCATTAATTAAACTACTTTAATTGAAATTGTTTGAGGTATGTTTAATGAAGCCAGAATGTTCAGCTATTAAACAAAAATTGTTTTCTGTCATATGTACATTTACATTTATTCATTTAGCAGACGCTTTTATCCAAAGTGACTCACAAATGAGGAAATGCGAGCAAAGCGATAAATCAAGCGGAGAACAATACAAGTAGTGCTACTTTACAAGATCTTTTAATTGAGTTCTAGAAAAGCAAAGTGCACAGAGTAGAAGAATAAGTGCCAGAGTAAATTTTTTTATTTTTTATAAAAAACTTTTTTTTAGGATAATTATAGGGGTTAGTTAAGTGTTCATGGAAGAGGTGGGTCTTTAGCCATTTTTTTTTTAAGATAGTGACAGATTCTGCTGTCTGGATTGAGGTTGGAAGTTCATTCCACCACTGAGGGACAGTTAGTGTGATGTCATATGTGTGCTTTGTTTATTTGCTATGAAAAAACCAGATGAACATTCTCTGTGAGTGCTGATTCCATCATTTGTGCAAGGCTTCATTGCACATTTTGAGACTCGTGTTAATACTTATTTATTGGTTTATTAGTGATTCCAGATGGTTTTATTAATGTGCCATTATCATTAATACTCCTCATACACATGAGCACTTCCTATGAGAGAAAAGAAAGCAGCCTTTTTTTAATTTTCAAATGCAGCTGATTTTGACATTCGGCTCAGTCGTTTCCATAGCAACGCAACATGCTGATTCAGGACTTCATTAATCCAGGCGAAAAGCATGACAATGTATTTTTAGTCCATGTTATTTTAGGACACAGACAGTTGATGTCAGTAGCGATAGAGAAAAACTCCTTGTATGTCAGAGAATTTCCCAAACTGAGCTTTTTAGCTTTGAACCCTGGGGCTTTTGAAGGCTGGGAACTGGAACGAGTTTAACCTGTTCTTCCTCCCTGAGATGTGAGTATAGCATCGCTTCTTTTAATCTCCTGTTCCACTGTAGGCAGCATGGCGTCCGAGCTCTCCACCTTGATAAACATCAAAGAGCCTCGCTGGGATCAGGGGACGTTCGTGGGCAGAGCTAAACATTTCTTCACCGTCACAGACCCACGCAATGTTCTGCTGTCTAACGAGCAGCTTGAGAAAGCACACAGGATCATACAGGATTACAGGTAGTGAAACAAATCCACTATATTTAAAGTGTAGGTATTCTCTCTGGGGGGAAAAAAACAAAACAAACAATTTGTAGCTTTTGTCCATAGATTCACAAAATGTTGCAAACTTATCATTTTACGTGCATATTTTAACATTATCCCTCCCTCTTTGTTCCCAGACAGGGTGTGGTGACTCCAGGTCTGACAGAAGATGAGCTCTGGAGGGCCAAATACGTTTTTGACTCTGCGTTCCATCCAGACACGGGTGAGAAGATGCTGCTTATCGGCCGCATGTCCGCTCAGGTGCCCATGAATATGACCATCACCGGCTGCATGATGACCTTCTATAGGTGAGCGGAACCAGGAAAAAGGACCATTCGAGAAAACGGTGAATCGTGGCGCAATAGATGTAATGTGGAGCATTCCTGTTTTAGTCGTGTTATCGATGTGCATTACAGACATGTACACACCTTAATCAAACTATTAACGTCGTGTGGGAGTTTTCATCACATTTTGCGACAGGACACGTTCACACACGGCAGTGCTCAACCGTTTAACAGCGAACAAGAGAGCATGGCTGCGTCCCAAACCGCATACGTATCGACTATATAGTAGGAGAAATAAATGTATTTCTATATGCTATATAGTTGGTAAGTATGCAGTCTCGGACGTATCCCACGGCTTCAAGCAGTCATCTATTTGCATGTATAACATGATAAATTATTAACTGCACTTTCATAAAATAAAAAATTAAACACCCAAAACTGTATACGGTACCATAACGAAGACGAACTGTATGACGATACGTGAATTCTGGGGGGAACATCAGACGGCGTGGCATGGGGACGTAATGATGTGTGCTGTTAATTGATCTTTGTTCTAGAACATGGAACATGAATATTCTAAAAGCGACTCATGTAAACACTTTAATCACAATATTGTCTTATTCAGAATAAGGTCAATAATTATATTATTGCTGTCCATGTAAACATATTCACTGATTATATGACTTACTTTAGCCTTCCTGTACATCTGGTACCAACAACCATGCCAGGAACCCTTTTATGTCATTTTCTGTGCTGCTGCTACATGATTGGTTAACTGTATGAATGACCCATAGACTGTAAAAAATAAAGATGGACGATGCACCTTCACTCTCTTCCATTGTAGAAAAGTGTTGCCACCAATGTCCCAATATGGCGCTGACATCTCAGCGCCCGGGTCTGCGCAGTCGTGAGCATAAAGTGGAGCCACGATATCGAGGTCCCTCCCACACTTCTGCCGAATCAATCGCAAGCACATGCCCCTGAACGTTTTCAACTAGTTATGTCAGTGTGAAATAAACATTATGGAAATATAGAAATTAAAGCTAAAGCTCCGATCTCCTCCTGAAGATCGGAGCTTTAGCTTTAATTTCTATATTTCCATAATGTTTATTTCACACTGACATAACTAGTTGAAAACGTTCAGTTGTCAATCACAACTGTCAATCATGACATCACACCCCTGTTCTTATAACATCAAATAACTAACTAGATTCAAACTAGATAAAAAAAAAACTAACACTTGAACTTACATCAGCGTGATAAAAACTACCTAAAATGACAGAACCATCTTTGGAATTGTTTTTAGTGCAATATGATAGTATATTTTGCCCATTAAATTACATGGCGAGGGTGGGGTTTATGACCTATACTGCACTGACTTGTGCACACTTGAACACTAACAACTAGCATAGCAAGCAAACGCTAAGCTAACAAATGAACATGAACAACTAGCATAGCGAGCAAAAGCTAAACTAACCAATGAACATTAACAACTAGCATATCGAGCAAAAGCTAAGCTAACCAATGAACATTAACAACTAGCATATCAAGCAAAAGCTAAGCTAATCAATGAACATTAACAACTAGCATAGCGAGCAAAAGCTAAGCTAACCAATGAACACTTGTGCGGCACATTTGGAATGAACAGATGTACAGGTGCTCCTATTAAATTTGCTAGTGATTTACACATATTCTGCCACAATTAATCAATTAAGTGTTACACTATACAGCCCGTGTACTATAGACTTGTGTGTGGAGGTGGTGGTGGTTATATAATCCGTAAACTGATTCAATACGTGAATCTTTTTTTTTCTATTTAAATTTTTTTAGGACGACCCCAGCAGTGCTGTTCTGGCAGTGGATCAATCAGTCCTTCAATGCGATAGTCAACTACACCAACCGCAGTGGTGACGCTCCCATTACAGTAAAGTAAGTGTCTGTTTCATTAAATCCTCTCAATGTATTTTGGCATTACTACCCAGCCCTAATCTCCTGTGTTCAGTCAGCTCGGCATGGCGTACGTCTCAGCCACGACGGGAGCAGTGGCCACGGCTTTAGGACTGAACTCTCTCGCAAAGGTAGAGTTCTTCAGCAGTGTTTCTAATCTCATCCCTGTGTGTGTTTACACAGATATGAGCAGAGAGATGATTCAGCAGCTAGGGTTGGTGTAAGAGCAGGCTGGTTTTACATAAACACCTGCATGCCGTAACACGTGTGTTACGTTTTCATACGTTTCACCTCGGGCCAATACAGGGAGAGAGGTGCAAATACAGATTTCAAATTAAGGCCCCATGAAACTATTTGCTTCTTTCATTTCTCTCTGCTGATGGATTATTTTATTGTTTCTCTCCAGAATTTCTCCTCATTCAGTGGAAAGTGGGTGGAGCTTAGAGAAAGCTTGTGTAAGCTTCATTCATTTCAGTGTAGATTTCAGCAAAACATTAAGACTTTTTTCTTTGGGCTTAGTAATCTAGTGCGTGAAATCTAAGCTGACAAATAACAACTAACATAGCAAGCAAAATCTAAGCTAACAAATGAACACTAACATAGCGAGCATAATCTAAGATAACAAATGAACACTAATAAGTAACATAGCAAGCAAAATCTAAGCTAACAAATACACACTAACATAATGAGCAAAATCTAAGCTAATAAAATGAACACTAACCTAGCGAGCAAAAGCTAAGCTAACAAATGAACACTAACATAGCGAGCAAAATCTAAGCTAACAAATACACACTAACATAATGAGCAACATCTAAGCTAATAAAATGAACACTAACATAGCGAGCAAAAGCTAAGCTAACAAACAAACACTTATAAGTAACATAGCGAGCAAAAGCTAAGCTAACAAATGAACACTAATAAATAACATAGCAAGCAAAATCTAAGCTAACAAATGAACACTAACATAGTGAGCAAACGCTAAGCTAACAAATGAACACTAACATTGCGAGCAAAGGCTAAGCTTACAAACAAACACTAATAAGTAACATAGCAAGCAAAATCTAAGCTAACAAATGAACACTAACATAGTGAGCAAACGCTAAGCTAACAAATGAACACCAATAAGTAACATAGCGAGCAAAATCTAAGCTAACAAATGAACACTAACATAGCGAGCAAAAGCTAAGCTTACAAACGAACACTAATAAGTAACGTAGCAAGCAGAATCTAAGCTAACAAATGAACACTAACATAGTGAGCAAACGCTAAGCTAACAAATGAACACTAACATAGTGAGCAAACGCTAAGCTAACAAATGAACACCAATAAGTAACATAGCGAGCAAAATCTAAGCTAACAAATGAACACTAACATAGCGAGCAAAAGCTAAGCTTACAAACGAACACTAATAAGTAACGTAGCAAGCAGAATCTAAGCTAACAAATGAACACTAACATAGTGAGCAAACGCTAAGCTAACAAATGAACACTAACATAGTGAGCAAACGCTAAGCTAACAAATGAACACCAATAAGTAACATAGCGAGCAAAATCTAAGCTAACAAATGAACACTAACATAGCGAGCAAAAGCTAAGCTAACAAATTAACACCAACATAGCGAGCAAAAGCTAAGCTAACAAATTAACACCAACATAGCGAGCAAAAGCTAAGCTAACAAATGAACACTAACATAGCGAGCAAAAGCTAAGCTAAAAATGAACACTAACATAGCGAGCAAAAATTAAGCTAACAAACAAACACTAACATAGTGAGCAAACATGAACCTAACAAATTAACCCTAACAACTAACATAGCGAGGAAAGACTCGGCTAACAAATTAATACTTACATAGCAAGTACAAGCTAAACGAACACTAACACCTAGCATAGCGAGCAAAAGCTAACCTAACAAATGAGCACTAAGAACTAGCATTACGTGTAAAAGTTAAGCTAACAATGAAAACTAACAACTAGCATAGTGAGTAAAAGCTACGCTAATAAATGAACACTAACAACTAGCATAGCGAGCAAAAGCTAAGATAACAAATGAATATTAATAAGTAACACAGCGAGCCAAATCTAAGCTAACAAATGAACACTAACATAGCGAGCAAAATCTAAGCTAACAAATGAACACTAACAAGTAACATAGCGAGCAAAAGCTAAGCTAACAGATGAACACTAACATTGTGAGCAAAAGTTAAGCTAACAAACGAACACCAACATAGTGAGGAAACATTAAGCTAACAAATGAACACTAGCATACCATATTAAAGCTAAGCTAACAAATTAACACTAACAACTAGTATACTGAGCAAAAGCTAAGCTAATCAATGAACAATAACAACTAGCATAATGAGCAGAAGCTAAGCTAACCAATGAATACTAACCTTGTGTGTAAAAGCTAAGCTAACAAGTGAGCACTAACACTGTGTTTACATGGACAGCAATAATCTACTATTAACCCGATTAAGACAATACTCTAATTAAGAACCATGTAAACAGCCATTTTTAATTACCTTAATCTAATTAAGGTCATACTCAATTAAGACATGTGGAGTATTCCTGTTTTAGTCGCATTATCAATGTGTATTACAGACATGTAAACACCTTAATCACATTATTAACGTCCTGTGAGTTTTCACCGCATTTTGCGACAGGACACGATCACACCAGCAGCAGAACCATTTTATGGCAAAAAAGAGAACATGGCCAAACCGCATACTTTTCTACTATAGGCCTGTAGTAGGAGAAATACATGTATCTAGGCTACTATATAGTAAGTACACGGTTTGGGATGCAGTCCATGGCTTCAAGCAGTCGTCTATTAGCATGTATAGCATGACAAATAATTAACCGCACTGGAAGCGTTCATAAAAATTAAAAATAAAAACATCCAAAACTGTATACGGTACCATAACGAAGACTTCCTGTATGTTAATACGTGAAATTCTGGAGGGACCCCGGATGGCATGGCGCAGTGACGTAATGACGTGTGCCGTTAATTTAATTATGTTCTAAAACATGTAAAATGGGTACATGACAGGTGTATTCTAAAATCGACTCATGTAAACACCTTAATCACATAATTGTCTTAATCAGAGTAAGGACAATAATTAGATTACTGCTTTTCATGTAAATGTAGCACACCTCCAGGGTCCAGGGTTCGAGTCCCGTCGGGGCCATGTGTGTGCGGTGTTTGCGTGTTCTCCCCGTGCGTCGGGGGTTTCCTCCGGGTACTCCGGTTTCCTCCCCCAGTTCAAAGACATGCATGGTAGGTTGATTGGCGTGTCTAAAGTGTCCGTAGTGTATGAATGTGAGTGTGTATGTGATTGTGCCCTGCGATGGACTGGCACCCTGTCCGGGGTAAGCGGTTGAAGATGGATGGATGGATGGTAGTAACTGTGTATAAAAGTTAAGCTAACACTCAGTACATTTACAGGGACAACAATAATTCAATATTAACCCAATTAAGACAATACTCTGATTAAGAAACTACAATGTAAACATGGTACCTTAATCCGATTTATTACTTTAATCCGATTAAAATCATACTCAAAGTAAACACAGATCGAATTAAGGTGTGTGGAGTACTCCTGTTTTAGTCGCATTATCGACATGTATTACAGACATGTAAACACCTTAATCACACTGTTAACATCATGTGAGAGTTTTCACCGCATCTTGTAACAGGACACGTAAACACACGGCACATCTCAACCATTTTACAGCAAACAAGAGAGCACTGCTGCGTCCGAAACTACGTACTTGCCTACTATATAGTAGGTGAAATACATGTATTTAAAAAAACATATGAATGTCATTTACTCTGCAACTCTGAATTGTAACCCTTGAAGCGTTCATAAAAATTTTTAAAATAAATACACCGAAAACTGTATACGGTACCATAAAGAAGGCGAACTGTATGTGAAATACTCGACGGCATGGTGTGGTGATGTAGTGACGTGTGCTGTTAATCGAACTATGTTCTAAAACATCAATTGGGAACATGAAAGGAATATTCTAAAATCAACTCATGTAAACACCTTAATCAGAATATTGTCTTATTCAGAATAAGGTCAATAATTAGATTACTGCTGTCCATTTAAATGTAGTCACTAAGCAAGTGTCAGCTAACTTAATGAGTATAGCATACTGTAATAAATTGTGTAGGATGAACGATGGTGATTCCTCTTGCTCATGCGCTTGTGTTTAGTTCTAAGTGAGTCGCGTGATACATTCAGTATAATCAGTGGAAATATTGTTAAGATAGCTGTCAGTCAAGCTGATGTTCATTAGAATATAAGGCCACGCCCATTCCAGCAGCTCTCATCTGTCCACTGTGTGAATTCAGCTGGCATTTATGCTGCATTTTTATCCCGTTTCACTTGTTGTTTTTTGTAACATTTCCATGCTAATGGAACATTGTTAATATAAGTTCCTCTGTGAATCTAGAGTGCCGCTGTTAAGTCAGTGGTGTTTTTTTCTTCCCCAGCACATCTCTCCACTTGTAGGACGCTTTGTGCCGTTTGCTGCTGTAGCTGCTGCTAACTGTATCAACATTCCACTGATGAGGCAGAGGTAAACATGTCATGTTTGATGTGCAGACTTTCCAAACGGCAAACAGTCAGGTGATCAAGAGTCACGAGTCTGTGCTCTATCTCACTCCCAGAGAGCTGAAGCACGGGATTCCAGTCATGGATGAGAACGGGAATCGGTTAGGGGAATCCTCAAAAGCGGCGCAGCAGGCAATTTCACAAGTCGTGATCTCCAGAATCCTCATGGCCTCTCCTGGAATGGGTTTGTCTCAGACCATAGTTTTACACAAGTCCTGTGTGCTTCCTTGTAGACTGAGATTCAGTACATTTACATGGACAACAATAATCCGATATTAACCCAATTAAGACGATACTCTGATTAAGAAACTAGCATGTAAACAGTGATTATTTATTTCCTTAATCTGACTAAAGTCATACTCGAAGTAAACACAAATCGAATTAAGACATGTGGAGCAGTCCTATTTTAGACACATTATGGAAATGCATTACAGACATGTACACACCTTAATCACACTATTAACGTTGTGTGGGAGTTTTCACCACATTTGCAACAGGACACGTACACACACGGAAGCGCTGAACCGTTTCACGGCAAACAAGAGAGCATGGCTGCGTCCAAAACCACTTACTTACCTACTATATAGTAGGAGAAATACACGTATATAGTGGGTGAAATACATGTACAGTATATAGTGGGAGAAATACATGTATATAGTGGGAGAAATACACGTATATAGTGGGAGAAATACACGTATGTAGTGGGTGAAATACATGTATATAGTGGGTGAAATACACGTATATAGTGGGAGAAATACACGTATGTAGTGGGTGAAATACACATATGTAGTAAGTGAAATACACGTATATAGTGGGTAAGTACGTGGTTTGGGACGCAGCCCATGGCTTCAAGCAGTCGTCTATTTACACGTATAGCATGACAAATAATTAATTGCACTTGAAGCTTTCGTAAAGTTAAAAATAAAACACCCAAAACTGTATACGGTGCCTTAACGAAGACAATCTGTATGTCGATACCTGAAATTCTGGAGGGAACGTTGGACAGCGTGTCGTGGGGACGTAATGACGTGCAGTTACTCGATCTTTGTTCTAGAACATGTAAAACGGGATCATGAAAGGAATATTCTAAAAACAACACATGTAAACACAATCAGAATATTGTTTTATTCTGAATAAGGTCAATAATTAGATTATTACTGTCTATGTAAACATTGAGTCAAAGATAACAAGCATGTGTTTCTTTTTTTCTTCCATTTTAGCAATTCCACCATTTTTAATGAACTCCCTTGAACAGAAGGCATTCCTGAAGGTACATCTTTTACTGATTTTATTCTTGATTATTTATTTACTGTTCACTGTTCACAGGGTCGGGAAGGATACTTTAAAAAGGTAATCTGTTACAGTTATAAATGACTTCATAAAACATGTCATCAGTAACGTAATCCAAGTATCACAATATGAAAGTAATGTAATCTGATTAGTTGAGGATTTCTTCAAGGGTACGTATGTAAATAAAGTCAAAAGAAAAGCAAAACTTTTATTTAGATATTATTTTAGAGCTTAAAAACCATGTTCAATGTTTTTGGATTTGTTTTATTGAAATAAAGAAATTAATAAAAGATCAATGTCCCTGATGTGTGTAACATTACATCACATAAGCTAGGATGACCGTATTCTAGTTTTACAAAACCCTTTTTTTTTGGGGGGGGGGGGGTTGTGTCTTGATAGCGTTCAAAACAGTGTTACTATAAATGCAGATTTTAGTATACTGAAAAAGACACACTATTAGCATCACATTATTGTTTTCACTCTGCCCACATTTTACATTTTGTACTACATTTTTTGGATGTTCATGCAGTAAAATAAAATATCAGCTGCCATGATTTACACATTTGAATGGCCATGTAATACGAAGCAATGTGTTACCATGAAATGAAAAATGACATTACAGTGCCTTGCGAAAGTATTCGGCCCCCTTGAACTGTTCGACCTTTTACCACATTTCAGGCCTCAAACATAAAGATATAAAACTGTAATTTTTTGTGAGGAATCACCAACAGGTGGGACACAATCATGAAGTGGAACCAAATTTATTGGATATTTCAAACTTTTTCAACAAATAAAAAACTGAAAAATTACATTTTTATATCTTTATGTTTGAGGCCTGAAATGTGGCAAAAGGTCGAACAGTTCAAGGGGGCCGAATACTTTCGCAAGGCACTGTATATGGCCATAAGCATTGTTTTGAATCAGGACAGCTGTCATTTGCTGCTATTGTCAAGAAACTGCTTGGCGTCGTACACAACAGTGCTTCACCTTTGCACATTCGCTGGGAGTGGGCTTTAATTTGAGAGGCAATAATTTGGCCAACATAATTATAATCGACCAATTGGTGTGCGAGAAGTTGGGAATTACAGAGAGCAGTTAAAGCAATGCAAATATGCACACACGCGATGCAGTATTGGATCACAAACACATCATAATGAAATTAAAGCCGAATCTGGACATTTTCTCAAACTTGGATGCTTTTTAAGTTCCGATAAAGAGGACGTGTTGAGGGAAAAAGAGGACACATGATCACCCTAACAAAAGCGTTTCAGAGAACAAACCAGAACTTTGCTCATGTGAATCATGACTGGTGAGAGAGGACCAGAACTATAATCAAGCAGCTGTTCATATTGTGTTATAACAAAAGATTAATTTCCTTGGTTTTAAATGGAAAAAAAATTGTAATGCTGATAGTATTCCTATTTTTTTTTTTTAACAAAATGTACCTGTAATCTGATTACTTTGTTTTTTGTAACAGATTACAGTTACCAGTTTTTTGTTTCCTGATTATGTAAGCGTACTCCATCAATCCCTGGTCATGACTATGTCTGACTGGTCATGACTATAGCCATGTCTCACATATTATGTGAGCATGCTCAGTCTTCACGTCCCATACAATAGACACTATAGAAGCTGTTCCCTAACGACAGGCTTGATTTTGTGTTTCACGTCTTTTCAGAGGTTCCCGTGGATGAGTGCACCCATTCAGGTTGGCCTGGTGGGATTCTGGTGAGTTTCCCGAGATGAATTGGTGGTGTATTAAGCAGCTATTTACAGCCCTTGTTTGAGATTTATGACCTTTGTGACCTCTGGAAATGTTTTTTTCTTTCTTTCTTTTTCTGCTCAGTTTGGTGTTTGCTACTCCGCTGTGCTGTGCCCTGTTCCCACAGAAGAGGTGAGAAAATAAGAGCTGCTTTTATTTTTAAACTCTGCAGACTTCCAGTTTAACGTTTAGTTTCACAATAAAAGCCCCCGACAAAGACCATGTTGAGCAGTTTCAGTTTACTGGGAAATGTAAAATGTTTCCACAGTTTGTCGCATCTTAAATGTGAGCTTAATGAGGCCATAACCTTTGGTGGAATGTCTAAATTTATGTCTTAAAAAAAGAAGATTGCAAGTGTTTTTCAAAGAAATAATATCAAATGTACCAAAAAACGTGTTAAAAAAATCAATAGTAAATTATAAATCAATAAAGAAAATTAGTTGTAAGTTAACATATGAAATTGATAAGTGATAGAAAAATTCTTTTTAACAGAATGTATTTATTTTCATAAATAAATAAATGCACTTGATTTATATATTTTTATTTTTTAAATAAATACATGATTTTTATTAAACAAAAATCTAATTGTGTCACGTTGGGTTGAATGAAGCGGAAACAGGCGCAGACTGGCTTTTCGCTGATTTATTGGAGGAACTCTCAGATCAACACAAATAAGGAAAATACCAACACGATACTCTGAAAAGGGACTAGGAACAAAAATACTCCAGCTAATAAACATGAAAACAAAAACCTGCTTCTCAGGCACATAAACAAGGAACAAAGCCTACTTCTCAGGCTGATTACCTAAACACAGTGACAGGAGTCTAAATACACTCACACACACACACAACGAAAGACAAAAACTATGTGCTCTACTAGCACTATATATACACCCCCAGTGTTCGTTAACCAAAACAAGGCACAGGTGCCAGAATCCATGTGACCCTGAGTGAACCCACGTGACCAGCAGTGGCTGCTGGGAAATGGAGTCCACCGGCACACTGAGGATAGTCACTGCAAGTGTTCTGCCACCAGAGGGCACTTCATATATTAGATAATGATAGACAGTACACACCCAAACGAACAGGGTTTATTATAAAGTTCAATAGTTGAAAATGAAAATTTTTAATCTCACTGAAATTTACTGAATTTCAATTGTGTTATTATTTTTATTGTTTAATCTTGAAATTCAGAAAAATAAATACTTTTAAATTTATATATTACCCATACAGTATATTACATTCATGTAATACAGTATAATACATACATTTTAATACATACATGCAATGTATTACATTTATATATTACATATACTTATTTTATTTTAGAGTTGTGCAGGGGGGGGGTGCTTATAATGCATAATAACTACAATTCATAAAATTTTTGTGTAGGTTGTAAAAAATAATAACGTCACTTTAATTTATGAGTAACAGAAACTAACAGGCAGTCTTTGAAAGAAGATGATTGGTTGTATTTAAGATGATCGGTTGTATTTATACAGTAGTGAAAAACTGAGTTACACTCAGAGTTACAGTGCTCATGTCTATGGCCATGCAAATGGCTACATTCGCCATTAACTATAAGGGCCATCCGTTTATGGAGTCTCTGACCGAGAATCGGCCGTTGCTCTGGAGCATCGCCTTATCCGGACTCGCCATCGTGGGGCTGCTGACCGGATCGTCGCCTGAATTTAACGAGCAGTTCGCCCTCGTTGACATTCCGACAGAGTTTAAGCTGGTCATAGCGCAGGTGCTGGTGGTGGATTTCGTGGCGGCGTTGCTCGTGGACCGAGTGCTGCAGTTCCTCCTGGGTAAAGGGACCCTGCGGTTGCCCAACTGAATTGAACTGTCAGTGGTCAGAGCAGCCACTGCCCCTGAACTCAGACTGTAAGCGGGAAGGGGGGAGTGAAGTCGGCCCTGCAGCACTCACACTCATGAAGGAGCGGCGATGGACGCGCCAGGCAATACTGGACACGCCCAAGTGTTCTCAGTCTTTCTGCTCATTCTCTCTGGGTTATTTTTTTTATTTTTGGCTTTCATCTTCTTCGTTTACTTGTATCCCTTCCATCCGTTCTAACCTCCTTCCCAATGCTGAAAGGCCAAGACGATAACAGTATTGTGTGGAACGAGTGTGTATGTGTGTGTGTGTGTGTATGTGTGAGTCACGCAGCTGCCTGGGGCATTCTCTAAGAGAACTGCAGAGTGTTTCTTTTTTTTTTTTTTGCTTTGATTTTGTAAAAAGACAGGTGTCAAAATTATAAAAAGACCAAAAATCTCAAAAAAAAAAAAAAAAAGAGTTACAGTGCTTTGACACTGGATATATACTCTTATAGTATTATTATACTAATAATCTGACCTCCATATATACGTGTCCTTACAGAAAACATCAACATACAATTATATAACTAAAGGTTTATAGACACCTGACCATCACACCCATATGTGGTTCTTCCCCAAACTGTTCTTCCCAAAAAAAGCTGGTATCAATGACACACGTTAAATAACATGTTTTTAAAATCTGTTTATTATTAGCCTTTGCTATTGTAGACGTTATATGATTTGTTTGCTATACAAGTCCCGTACGTACTCTACATGTTACTATAGAAATGCTAATATCGAGTGTGCAAAATATAAATATGAAATTTTAATTACAGTCAGAGCGGCTGTCATAGACTCTTTATGTGGAGAACAATAATCTAATTATTGACCTTATTCTGAATAAGACAATATTGTGATTAATGTGTTTACATGAGTCACTTTTAGAATATTCTTTTCATGTTCCTGTTTTACATGTTATAGAACTTAGATTGATTAACGGTACACATGATTATGTCCCCATGCCATGCCGTCCGACGTTCCCTCCTGAATTTCACATATCAACATACAGTTTAGTGGCTTAGTGGTTAGCACGTTCGCCTCACACCTCCAGGGTCCGGGATTCGAGTCCCGCCGGTGCCATGTGTGTGCGGAGTTTGCATGTTCTCCCCGTGCATCAGGGGATTCCTCTGGGTACTCCGGTTTCCTCCCCAGTCCAAAAACATGCATAGTAGGCTGATTGGCGTGTCCAAAGTGTTCGTAGTGTATTAATGGGTGTGTGAGTGTGTGTGATTGTGTCCTGCGATGGATTGCACCAAGGGTGTAACCATGGTATGGACATTGGGGGTCCAAGCGCTAGACCCCAACCCCCGGGAGGATTTGCACGTGAATGTACCGTTAATGGTAAAAAACTGGAACTGACATTAGCCTAGATTAGACTAGGGGTCACGACCCCCCCAAAAAGTGCGTGGTCACAACCCCCCCAAAGAGTGCGTGGGTACGCCCATGATTGGCACCCTGTCCAGGGTGTACCCCGCCTTGTGCCCGATGCCTCCTTGGATAGGCTCCAGGTTCCCTCTGACCCTGAAAAAGGAGTAAGCGGTAGAAGATGGATGGATGGATGGACATACAGTTCGTCTTCGTTATGTTACCGTATACAGTTTTAATTTTACGAAAGCATCAAGTGCGGTTAATTATTTGTCATGTTATACGTGCAAATAGATGACTGCTTGAAGCCATGGGCTGCGTCACTAACTACTTACGTACTTACCTACTACGTAGTAACTGAAATACGTGTATACTTTGATTAATATTGTCGATAAGGACATAGTTTGGGACACAGCCGTGCTCTCATGTTTGCCGTCAAACTGTTGAGCACTGCCATATGTGTACGTGTCTTGTCACAAAATGCGGTGAAAACTCCCATATGACGTTAATAGTATGATTAAGGTGTGTTCATGTCTATAATGCACTACGATAATGCAACTAAAACAGGAGTACAGAATCAGAATTTGATCTGTGTTTACTTCGAATATTACTTTAGTCGGATTAAAGTCATCAATAATCACTATTTACATGCTAGTTTCTTAATCAGACTATCGTCTTAATCGGGTTTATATCGGATTATTGTTGTCCATGTAAACGTACTGACAGAACCGATTCAACACCCAGTGACCAATCAGAATCCAGCATTCAACGTCGGAATCCACAGACTCCACAGTTTGCCTGAATCGTTAGTCTTATTAGTGACAAGTAAATGAAAATATATTATGATGGCATAAGAGCAAACGTATTAATTTTCGCTGACAGTAAGAAAACATAAACGGTACTCCTGAATCCAAGTATAAAATGTATTTCTTTTTATTTATCCTTTTATTTAACCAGGATGATCGCATTGAGATATCGCAATCTCTTCTTCCAGGGAGACCTGGTCATAGAGTTTCACCCGGAGATAATCACAGAAAACAATACCCATAGAAAACCCTTAATGAGAGTAAAATCCAGAAAAGCACGTACAAGCCTCCTTAACACTGTTTCCAAAAGTCGTTTAAAAGTTCTCTGAAGTGGCAATATCTCTAGTTTAACTATAAGAATAATCTGTGTGTGTGTGTGTGTGTGTGTGTGTGTAGCTCGATGGCCGTGAGCCGTCTGGAACTCGAGATACAGGAGAAGATCCGCTCGAGTCACCCGGGAGTGGAGAGAGTTTACTTCAACAAAGGATTATGAGAAGGAAGAACTCGTCTCCTCACGACACAACCATAAATGCCCCACTCATCGCATCGTGTTTTTATAACGTGCCAAAGTTCCGTTCCTCCGTCTCTCCGCAAGGACATCCCAACTCAGCTGTTTTGTAAGATGTCGTTTCTAGTGACGGTATTTAATCAGGAGAATATTTTGGATGGTGCAGGTCTGTGCTAGTGTACTTAAATTAGAAAAGACTCTTTGTCTGAAATGGTGCTCTTTCTGATTGGCTAGTTTTGTTTTTATTTATTTATTTTTATTTAGTATTTGTTGATTACAGTGCAGTCTACATGTACTTGGATATTTAGGTTTTTTAGTCTCTTAGTCTCTACATTACAGCAGATTGGATTGGAAATGAACCATCATGATCCATAGTAGTTATAAAAAAAAAAAAAAAAAAAAAGCTTCTGCATTTTTTATACACAATTTCTGGGACCAAAAACAACTTTTACATAATCCGTAAAATAAAAACATGACATTTAGTACTTTCGATACATTCGATGACTGCGCTGGAATTAAGTTTAACGCCAAACCAAACCATCTCCATGTGCCATCTGTAATAAGGAACAAATGTCTTGGTGTATTTTCTGTTTGTGTTTTTATTGTGTTGTAATTGGTTATAGATGTAATTAGGAATCAGTATCTGAATGAAAGCTGCTTATGATTTTAAATTGCCAAAAAAAAAACTAATTCAAAGTTTACTTTGAAGGTACACTAAGTAGAATTTCTTTATGTTTGAGGCCTGAAATGTGGCAAAAGGTCGAACAGTTCAAGGGGGCCGCAATACTTTCGCAAGGCACTATCTTTTCGAACAAGATTGAATGGGAAATGTTTTACTTAAAATTCACAAGTTCAACCCTGATGCTTTCTCTGAAGGCTTGTGTTTGCCTTGAAGTTTAATAATAATAATAATAATAATAATAATAATAATGAGAGATGTACCGATATTAATTATTTCTCGGCCGATACCGATAACCGATTATTCAGTGATATCACATTTCTGAAGGAAATACAAATAAAAACTTTATTCTCTCCATTTCAACAAGTTGTTTCACAGTAACTGGTCTCATAACAGAAAACACATTACTCTATTTAACATTAACACATGAACTACATTCTGAAGAGTAAAGTAAGATTTCTTAATTTATTGAATATTATTAATTTATATTAACATTGAATTGTAAAAATCCTCCTGTTAGTCTCATATTCAGTCACCACAAACACAAGCATTTCTACTCAATCACTGACATCAAACTGGTAATATATAATATCAACTTTATTACATATTAACATTAACTGGATATTAAATATACTACTCTACAAATATATTTTTCTGTGTAATATATACTTTTTTGTCAACTCCTCTTCATTTAAATCTGTCAACGGTGTACTGGTGCTTTAGTTTAGCATGAGCAGCACGGGAAAAAAAAATAGACTCAACGCTGAAACTCGAGATTACAGAGATTACAGAGATTACAAACTGCAGTTTTGTCATCATTCCACGCAAGAGACATCATCATCACACATAGCACGAAATCAATGTGTTTTCCTGCCCTCTTTTGATTGACAGGATATAATCGGCCCTGATCATCGGATGTTTTTAGATTATAGGCCGATAGCCCATAGCATGAAAAAGCCTTTGTTGGATGATACGATTATTGGTCGATAAATCGCTGCATCTCTAATAATAATAATAATAATAATAATAATAAAAATAATAATAATAATAAACGATTTACCAGCCAAATGCTAGACTCCTGCTTGGTGTACCTTTTAATGAAGAATCACAAGACCTCTTTTATCTGAGAACAGTGCAATTGATTTGAAACGCTGCCAAATGAGTCTGTTGCAGAGGAACTCGCTGAACCTGAGCTGCGCGTTACTGTACAAAAATGTGTGATCAATAAAGAGTGAAAGATTTGAATGTCTTCAATCAGATCTGATGTATTAACATGGCACGTGCAGGGTATCTATCGAAAATGTTTTTCAGTGTTATGTAAGCTCACAGTTCAGTGTGTCCCCATTAAGTGTGTCTAAGTCCACTGAAACAGCAGAGTAAGTGATAATCACAGCGAGCTCACTGTTCAATATGACCTTGTGTGTTTGTTTGAGAGAAAGGTACACACTGTTTTGAAGCATCCAGTTCTATTGGTCTTCTTGTACAGTACGATGTGCCATATTACAAAATCCCGTCCGTACAGGATTTCAGAGTTTGTTTGTTTGTTTGTTTGTTTTTTATTGTTGTGGCCAAAAATTCTCGATTTTGCTGCACCTTTTTTCCCTCAAAATTTGTGATGCAGTTTGTGGACTTTTTGTGCTAAATCTTTTGCGCTAACTTACTTGAATTTGCAAAATTGCAACTGCAAAAAATTCTTTCACATTCATGTTTGTTGGTAAATGAGAACTTTTAGCTATACTCATGTTCGATGCACGTGAATCGAAGTTGGATTTGGCCGACTGCGCATTGTGATGACGTCACGTGACGCATCTCGGCTCAAATCCATGGCCATTTTGAAAAATTGAACGCTCCTCAGAATATTGTAGTTTCTTTGATTTTGCTTTCATTTCTGCAATTTCACAATTGCAAAATCCTGTAGGGACTGAACATCATTATCTAATCTAACATTAACAACTCATTAACTACTTATTCATTAATAAATCATCATTAACAATAATAAAGTAACAACTAAGGAATAAAACACTTGTGGTGTGCTGTTATTAGAAAATAATCAGCAATGCGGTTGAGTGATGCAGTTAGACATTAAGGGGAGTTACTATTAACCACATCAATAGATTTACAGATTGATTATTTTCCTATAACAGCATGTTCTGAAGTGTTTTATTCTTTACTTTTTTACTTTGCGAATATAATGTACACACTCTAGTATTAATGTCTAATTCTTGGGATTTTGTCCTCTCTGGTGTAATGAATGAGAGACTTTTAAACTTTAAAGGTGCAGTTTGTGTTTTTTAAAAGTGTTTCTAGACTTGTAATAAGTATATAATTTCATAGAAACATTAGCAAAGCTGTTATTTGTAGTATTGCAATAGAGTTGGCTGGTTTGCTCAGTTCAGACTTTTGTTTCTGTCTTTTCTGGCCCTGAAATCATCTCCACCTCCAAATTGAACATGGCTGCTCAGCTCCAACCCTATTCTTTTAATGGCACTTCTCGAGACATTTGTAGTTTCAACAGAAAAAGGTTTGTCACTTAACAAACTGCTCCTTTAATTTGAGGCTGTACTGGGTTTACAATTCAATTTCAGTGAAATTTTACATTTGATATAAGTGTACATTTTTTGTTTTAATTAATCCAGAGCCAGAACGCTTTCCTAAAATCACACCACTAACACACCATGTTAATCCTAATTATTAAAGGCTTTCATGATCACTCATAAGCATAATGTGTAAAGCTTTGCATCAAATTAATGTTGTGTTTTCAGCCTGGATTTGAGCTCAGATTTTCAAAGCATTAAAGAACACTCAGGATCATTTTAAAACCTCAACTTAAGATCCGTTTAAACAGAAATTTGTCACGCAAGTGATAACACTACAAAGCTTTACCCCATACTGGTGTTTGTTTCATTTTCAAAACAACGTATGTTGGTTTGTTCTGCAGATTCCACAGAGCAAAACCAGCGCAAAATGATGAAGCACAATAAACCAGACAGAAATGCAATATTATTAGTATTATTATGATTATTATTGATATTTAATGTGGATGTTGTAATCTGTAGATTATTAAAGCAAATAAATCATGTTTAAAAATGTGGTCTTGCCTGTTTTTCACCTTTTTTATGCACATAAAGTCTTATTTTGGCAAGTGAAAGAATTGTGAATATTTATTTATTTTGTTGCCTGATAGATGTACATTTACCTGTCAATAGAACAACAGACAGGTAGTTTATTATGGTGTATAAGTATAAGCTTGCCAACAGTTGTACTGTACTAAAGATGCAGTTTGTATTTTTGAAAGTGTTATTAGATTAGATAAACTATAATACATTAGATAAACTATGATGCGCAATATTGCAGTTCAAAGGACCACATCAGTTTTGAAGTTTAGGAGTCAATCTCCTAGCAACCTAGGAGGTTATTTAAACAGTAGTTTTTTCACCTTCAATAACTTTGCTTCATAACTGTTTACTTGATATGAACAATTCTGTTTCATCTTTTCATTTGGTTAAAAGTAGTTCACATTTATCCTGTTTAAAACACACCCCTCTCTTTATATCCGAGAGTGTTCTGTTTGAATTTTCTTTTTTGGTGTTTAAACTAGTTTAACCCCCAATCAGAACATAACCTCTCAGTAAAATCTGTCCACTTGGTGGCCATTTTGGTTTATTTCCATTCATGTTTGTTGTCTTGGATGCACACGCACCTGAGAAGGTGATTCATTAGACCAGGCCATTTTCTTCCATTGCTCCATGGTGCAGTTCTGATGCTCACCTGCCCATTGGAGGCATTTTCTGCGGTGGACAGGGGACAGCATGGGCACTCTGACTGGCCTGCAGCTACAATACCTTTCTATCAGAGCCTACATTAACTTTTTCAGCAGTTTGCGCTTCTGTGGGATTTGTTCTTCTGTGGGATTGAACCAGACGGGCTATCCTTCACTCCGCATGCACATCAGTGAGCCTTGGGAGCCCATGACCCTGTTGCCAATTCACCGGTTGTCCTTTTTTGGACCACTTTTAGTAGGTACTAACTGCATAACAGGAACACCCCACAAGACCTGCCACTTGCCCATTTTTCCTGCTTCAAACACATCAACTTTGAGAACTGACTGTTCACTTGCTGCCTAATATAATATATCCCACCCCTCGACAGGTGCCACTGTAATGTGATAATCAATGTTATTCACTTCACCTGTCAGTGTGTTTATTTTACTGTTAGCTGATAGTCTGTATGTGACATAGCCATCTGTCTGACAGTATAGCTCTGTACAAGCAGTTATGAAGTTACATTCTGTAATGTGTAGTCCAATCTGAGTTATGCTATGATTTAATAAAATTTTTTGACCGATTTACATTCTTAAGATCGTTTGTAAAGCAACCTAGGAGGTTACATAAACAGGAGTTTTGTCAAAACAGTTTTTCAAACCTTCAATAATTATGCTTCACAACTGTTTACTTAATTAATATGAAATAACAATTCTATTTTACATTTCAATTTGGCTAAAGGTAGTTTAAAACACCTCACTCTTTATTTGTTATTATCCATCTATCCATCCTCTACCGCTTACCTTTATCAGGGTAATGGGGAAACCTGGAGCCTATCCCAGGAAGCATCGGGCATAAGGCGGGGTACATCCTGGACAGGGTGCCAGTCCATCGCAGGGCACAATCACATATACACTCACACACCCATTCATACACTACGGACACTTTAGACATGCCAATCAACCTACCATGCATGTCTTTGCACTGGGGGAGGTACCCGGAGGAAACCTCTGACGCACGGGGAAAACATGCAAACTCCGCACACACATGGCCCCGGCGGGACTCGAACCCCGGACTCTGGAGGTGAACATGCTAACCACTAAGCTGTCGTGTTGTTGTGTCATGTCTCGGCCTGGAGTGGACTCTATTTCCCAGGAGGCAACGCACTCGTCCAATATGGCGGC
>JAFFST010006244.1:26874-49271 GCA_022414735.1 Noturus placidus
TCTGAGCCGTTTCCGACTGTTATTATTATATTTCTCGACCCGTTTCTGTACCAGACTCCGCTTCTCGTTTTGCCTCATTTATCCGTTTCGCCTGATCGCCTGACCTACGCCTGTTCACCGACTATTCTTCTGCCTACTCCCCTGTGGATTTAGCTGACTGCTACCCGCGCTTGCGTCTAACTCTACTAAGGTACGTGACAGGATACCCCAGCCCTCTAGGAGTTCCAACCATTCAGAGGTTGTCTTTAGGATGGCTGTTGGATAGTTTTGTCTTCCCCACCAAATAATTTGTATGTCACCTTTTGGGTCACATACTTGCTCATACTTTGTACTAATAAGGTCCTTATTTCTATAATAAAATTACAGTGTGAATTATTAATATATGTACTCCAGCAATATCTTGGAAATGTAACAACCAACACACATCAAACATGACTTGATATTATATAATAATATAATAATAAATAGTACAAAGATAATAAAAGCATAATGAATTCATTTTTGGTTGTAGGCATTACATAAAGATGTGATAACTTTAGTTACATAGAAATAGAAATAGTTACATAGAAATATGGGGCTGTGGCTCAGGTGCCCCCGATGGCAGTTAGCGACTTGCATGGCAGCTCTGCTACCATTGGTGTGTTAGTGTGTGTGTGTGTGTGTGTGTGCGTGTGTGAATGGGTGAATGAGACACAGTGTAAAGTTCTTTGGATACAAGCGCGATATAAGTGCGCCATTTGCCATTTACCCCATGCAACAGAAAATAAATGCCTTTGTCCTCTGCTCTGTGGGGTTTGATGAGCTGATTCGACAAAAGGAGGCCTGTTCTATCTCTGCCAGGGGCCCCCGTTTCACTCTTCATGGGTTAATACAGGGTCATGATGTGCTAGCCTTTTGTCCAGCCATTTCTTGCTGATTCTTTGTCTGAATTAGCAATTTAAAGTTAGTAGTTAAGCTGGGTTATAAGCTCATGGCTTACGTTAAGTGGCACATACCCACGGAGATAAAGCAAAGACATGTCAGGAAAGGTGTTCACAAGGTCTGTGTCTTTTTATGATGTGATATGAGAGATATGACAGATTTCAATGATTATGCAACCACAGCCAGGGTGTTGGCTTGCCATGCTGAATAATAGACTATAGGTTTGTGTTGATCTCCCATTATTGACATAGCACACTTTTCATTAATCCATTTTCTTCAATGATGTCGGACTCAATATCAGAACTCTCGCCCTCAAGGTCACTTTGTGCTGCTGCAATATATGCCTTTGTTTTTAATTTTTCCTCGATTACCAGGATATCTCTGAATGGGAAAAAACAGTGTTGAAATCATGGGAAAGGAACAGTTTACTCATTAGTATCTGCCTAAATTTTTGTTCTTTCTTTGGTTGTTCTTGAAGAGATTTTACCATGGATTCAAACTTAATGGTCCACTTCTTTCTGCAGTCTGAGTTGGGATCCCTTTGAAAGGGAACTCAACATTGCATAAGCTTCATGCTGTGAAAAGTGCCCTCGCGCGACCAATATCTGAGGTCTGTGTAAAATCACGCCTATTTATAGGCCTGCTGTGGTCAGGTGACATAGTATTTCGTATGTTGTGTGACTATAAAATGATGCCTGTAATCCACGTCATCACCTTATCTTTGTCTGATGTGAAGACTTTACAGGCATACCCCAGTATGACAAATCCAGCCAATGTTTCATTCCCTTCTCAGGAAACAGGGTTACATGCATAACCCAGATGTTCCCTTTCAAATAGAACTCAAAACTGTGTAAGCTTTACTCTGTGGCAATGAGTATATACACTTAGTCACACTGAGGGTATAGCCTGCCACAGAGGTTCCATCAATATGGGAGTGGTTTGGATGAAATAGGCCGTAATTGTAAAAGGAGCTAAACTTGCTGAGAAACGTTCCTGTAAGAAGTCTAGGACTGTAACCATTGTGCAGTTTACTGGGTCTCCCTGATGTTCTTTACACCATGAGAAAAAAAAAAGTTGCCACTTGAATGCATACAGTTTTCTTGTGGATAGTGCTCTAGTGTTTAACATGGTCTGTACAACCTCAGTTGAGAGCACATAATCTATGAGATGGTGATCCTCAAGGGCCAGACTCACAGTTTCCATATTTCCGGCCAAGGGTGAGAAATCAACCCTCTGGTTTGAGACAATAGATCCCTGAGAACAGGAATCTCCCAGGGAGTGCCGTCCCACAAATATATTACCTCTGAGAACCAAATTTGGACTGGCCAATCAGGTGCTATGTAGCACATGTAGCATGGTTTTGGCGAACTCTGGCTAGACCCTATGGCAGCAGAGTGATTGGGGAAAGGCATACAGACATGACCTTGGCCACATGTGTACCACGGAGTCCAACACTGACCTTTCATTCTTTGGTGCGGGAGGAGTGAGGGTGAACCACAGAGGGCAGTATGTTGCCTCCTCGGAGGCATACACCTCTGCTACATGGACTCACAAACATGGATGGACAATTGTCCAGAATGTACATTGCACCCACTAACAAAACGTCCCATCTGCCAGTGAAGAATCAGTTGAACCTGCCTGAAGACGGGGTGTGAATGTAACCCTCATGAATGGTTGATATGAGACCAGCACTGTATTCTCTGTCATAACTAACACATGGTGACCCCTCAATTGAGGAGAAGAATTTAGTGCTAGGAGTACAACCACACTTCTAGGTGATTTATATGCCACACTCCAGAGACCATGAAGGTCTCCCTCATGTAATCTGACATTAACGTCTTGCAATAAGAGATTCCATTACCCAGTCATAAGAGATGCTGCTAGCATGTGACCCCGAGGTTAGAAAAAAGGGACACCTCCAAGTTCTCAAAGCATGTAGGCATTGCTGTCCGACACTGATTACTCTCAGGGATTTGGTCCTCAAATGAAACTCCTGACTGTCAGCAACCACTGAATGATATTGGATGCTGCTGTCATAAGCCCCAACAGTCTCCGTAAAGACTGGAGGGGATGCCTAGACCTAACTTTATCTTGCTCAATGTTGATAGGATTGTTCTATAAGTGTTGGGGTAGACATGCCCTCATCCTATTAGAATCCCATATAACCCCTAGAAAAGTCACTCTCGACTAGAGAAGCAGCTTTTCCTGAGGTTCAACCCAAGCCCCAAGCTCCTCGATGTTGAATCGCCAACTTACTGGACCACAATAGAAACTCAGGAACATCCTGTGACTGGGTAATGGAATTTGTATCTTTTTTTTTTAGCTCTATCGTCACAAATCAATCCTCAAACTGAGTCTGTGGAACAATACGTTTGAGCGTCAACATTCTGAACCTGTATGTCTGAAGAGTTCAGTTCAGATGACACAGATCTGAATTTTGTCCGCATACCCTATTTTTTTTTTTCTGTGGACTAAGAAATAATGCCTGTAAAACCTCCTTCCCTCAGAGAAAGAGGTACATGTTCTATGGCCCCTTGTCCAAGAAAGATCTACTTCCTGAGCTAACATCGGGCTTCACATTGTGCTGACTACTTTGTTAAACACGCCTCAGAAAAGGGGGGCTGAGCTATGAATTGGACCCGGAAACCTTTTCTATGTAGGACCTTTTCCATACTGCCAGATGGTCTTCAGTGATGGTAACCTTCCACAATTTGTTGCAGGGAAAGCATCAGATTTTCTTTGCCCTGTGACAGCTCTCTGACCAGAGAAAACTGAAAACCTGGGACAAGTAGGGAATTGTACAGTAATACTGGTCAGGACTCTGTGGTGGCCAGTTCATGTGGGAAAATGATTCCTCATGCTCCCTGAACCAGTATTTCACAATTTGAGCCCAATGAATCTTGACATGGCCATCCTGGAATATGCCTGTGCAATCATGGAAAAAATAAAATCCATTGATGATATAATATGATCATTCAGTACATGCAGGTGCTCAGTTGATTTCTTTTTATTGATGCATAATGTTGCTGACCTGACTAATTTAATAAATTCTTGTGGTTAAATTCTCATTAGTAGGAAAATTCTTGCTGTCGCTGAGGATGACCCCTTATGGACAGCCAAAAAATCAGTGAGATTATGGCGGGTGGTACCACTTAAAAGCCATCCAGATGGATTTCGATTGCAATCATTATGAACAGTTTTACAATGATAGTTTAGGACTGCAATTGCTATGAAAACTTTAGGACAGCAATTGAAGAAGAGTTTTGCAGTCAAGTCTTCATCAATGAACAATTGATCACTTCAACAAAATAGACTTTATATGAAAACTATAATGAATTGAATGCTTAAATAATTACACTATCTGACCAGGTGGTACACAGATGTAGAACAGAATTATTTTAATTGCACTATTTATTGTCAATCAGATGAGGATTGGTTCCCTTTTGAGTATGGAATCTCTCAAGGTTTCTTCCTCATATCGTCTCTGGTCACGGTTCCCCCTGGAGGCAGTGCACATGCGCACTGCACCTTTGCTTTTCCGAAGCGAACTTCAGTGACATTTCCTACACGTGCACTTTGTTTATGTTTTTGTCATGTCTTTGCCCATGTAGAGACTTCAGACTCCATATCCCATCAGCCACTGCATCACTAGAGGTCACATGTTTTCCCACACCTGTTCCACGTTTTTGGTAATGAGCCCTGGTGTGTGTGTGTGTGTGTGTGTGTGTGTATATATATATACATATATATATATATATATATATATATATATATATATATATATATACACTGGTGTGTCATTGTCTGCACTGTTTCTTTGTCTTTCGCTGTTTTGACTTATGTCTCCAGGTCACAGTGTTTGTTTCAGGTTTCAAGGTTCATGTTTCATTCCATAGTGTTTTTGTATGTTAGTCCTAGTGTCTTTGTTTTCTGGTTGGTTTAAATAAATGTTTAAAAGGGTCTGCGTTTGCTTCCGCCTCAATCCTGCATCATGACAGAACGAAAGACCAGTTTCACCCGTGTCCACTCCTGAAAGACAAGTTTCGTCCATGCTCAAGCCTGAACTCCAAGTCTCAGCCATGCTCAATCCTGAAATCCAAGTTTCATCCAATCTCAAGCCTGAAGTCCAGGTCTCATCCACGTCCAAGGCCGGGAGCCAAGTCACATCCATGTCCAAGCTTGGGAGCCAAGTCAAACCACGCTCAAGCCCAGGGAGCCAAGTCATGTCAACGCTCAAGCCCGAGTGCCAGGTTTCGTCCACGCTCAAACCCGAGCACCAGGTTTTGCCCACTAACAAATAAATGATCAGTCTATTATTTTAATGCTAAGCTTATTTGAACAGTGAGAGACAGAATAACAACAACACCAACAGCAAAAAAATCCACAAAAAACGCATGTGAAAAATGTTATAAATTGATTTGCATTTTAATGAGGGAAATATGTATTTGACCCCTCTGCAAAACATGACTTAGCACTTTGTAAAGACTTAGTAATTACTTTTCATTTTCAATGCCCTGGCTGAGGGAAGGAGGTTCTCACCCAAGATTTGACAGTACATGGCCCAGTCCATCGT
This sequence comes from Noturus placidus, assembly GCA_022414735.1. Lineage (NCBI taxonomy): Eukaryota > Metazoa > Chordata > Actinopteri > Siluriformes > Ictaluridae > Noturus > Noturus placidus. Next base: position 32,369 of record JAFFST010006244.1, read on the forward strand.
CCCTTTGATGCGGTAAAGTTGTCCTGTCCCCTTAGCAGAAAAACACCCCCAAAGCATATTGTTTCCACTTTCATGTTTGACGGTGGGGATGGTGTTCTCGGGTCATTGGCAGCATTCCTCCTCCTCTAAACACGGTGAGTTGAGTTGATGCCAAGGAGCTCCATTTTGGTCTCATCTGAGCACAACACTTTTACCCAGTTGTCCTCTGGTGGTCAGATGAGACCAAAATGGAGCTCTTTGGCATCAACTCAACTCACCGTGTTTGGAGGAAGAGGAATTATGCCTATGACCCCAAGAACACCATCCCTACCTCCCTTCGGTTCTTTAGAGGAGAAGTCAATTAATTAGCTATTCACATAATTACCTATTTACAGATATTTATAACTGATAGGAGGCCTAACGTATATATAAAATTTAATTACGCAACGTGTGTCTGTGGGTGCAATTCATTCATGGGTGATACCGGTATTGTGTTAACCAATATATAACCAATAATGGGCTGCCAGCCAAATAACAATATTGTCATATAATGGAGGCGACGGTAGATGCAAAGTGGCAGAGAAACAGGCAACCGGTTCCAAAACATAAGGCTGCATCAAAGTCACAAAACAGGGAAAAGGTCAGGTGATTAGCAAACAGAGTAAACCAGGCAGGACAAAGTTGTGGGAAATACTAGCTGAAAAAGTGTCCACTGATCCACACTTTGAAAATTTACCTTTGGGATACTCATTTCAACATACTACAATTTGGAACCAAATCTCATCTTAGATACTATTTAATACAGATAGTATACCAATAGGGACACAGGGGAAGTCTCTTTTAAAAGGTGCTTTTGTGTGAGGCTGATTGAACACAGCTGTGTTCATTCAGAAGCTTGGTGACAGAATGTGTGTGTGTAGTCTGAAGTTGTGTGTGTGTAGTCTGGAGTGTAGTCTGAAGTTTTCATATTTGTAGGTTGTGGTGCTTGCTGGGTGATGGAGTTTGTGGATTGTGATGTGACAGATGTATACATTAAGATGTATATTATCTCAGTTATCAAACATTTAACTATTCACACAGCATTGATATATTAAAAAAATGTATTCTATCTGATTTTATTTCCTGATTCTTTTAATTTTGTATGGGATCATATTAATTGAGTAAAGGCAGTTCCACAATTTCTGTGGATACGGTGCAAAGGCATGCTCACCCTTAGCCTTCAACCGTGGTCATGGAACAGGCACTCATATCTGGTCTAAAGAATTCAGAGACCTCATTGCAAAGTAATGGCCCAGTAACACAGTAAGAGATGGGGGAGCTTTAAAAACAAGTAGTAAAACATTACACTGGTTTTAATAATGGACAGGGAGCCGTTTTAAGTCCACCAAAGTTGTGGACATGTGGTCACTGTAAGAGGCCAGCAGAAGCTTTATTGATGCCAAAATACAGCAGATTGCAATAATCTAAACAAAAGAAATAATTATGAGTAATGCTTTATAAGCCCTGGAAAGAAAAAAAAAATACTTGATTTTAGAAGTTACTCTCAATAATTAAAAAAAAATAATAATTGTAAAACATTAATAAAAAAAATAAGATAATGATATTTGATATTTTTTAATTTACTGAAGAAAGTGATTGGCCATTATTGTCTTAACCCCACGTCCCCCATATACAAACACTGAGAATCTGTAGTGGTCACATATGATTGTAAGCATGTTTTTGAATAATGGCTCTTAATGAAAGCATGCATAATAGTTAAGAACAAGCCCCACATATACAAAGGTCCTTAAGTGACAACACTGGTAGTGATCGCAATAGATGAATAAAAAAGTCTGACATGGGAATAGCTTATTAATGAGGTAGGACCTAATCCAGCTCAGTACATTTTCCCATCGACCAACCATATGCTCAAGGCCTTAAGGCAAGTGCTTGTCATCTAAGTGGGTGCTCATAACAGAGTGACTAAATAATCCTTTCTCTTACACGGTTACTCAGTGAAAATTCACACCCCTAAACTATTTTCATTGCTAGCATGATAGCTCCATTTGTAAAAAGTTCACCTGAGTAAATCGTTGACTCCCTTCTGTTCTTTAGAAAAAAAGTCTTATTAATGTACAAGTTATTGCCAAGTCTTTTGTCTCTCTGGTTAAGTTAACTTAAGCTTATTGAGGGCTGACTGCTTTTTGATGTATGAGCTGCTAATCTTTTATTTCTCACTGTTTTTCTTCCATGCTTATGGTGATTTGTTTGCTCTCTTCCTCAGGAGTGATGTCAGATCAACAGTTTGGGACTCAATTTGTGTGCAGTGTGGTGGCATCTCATGTCAGTCCCCTGCCTACTACCAGTCTCAGCTTTGTGTGGATCGCCCCACCACCTGGCACAGGCTGTATAAAGTTCTTGTAAGTATGTGTGTGTGTGTGTGTGTGTGCGTGTGTGTGTCTGTCTGTGTGTGTTTGTGTGCACTTGGAAGGGGGGGGGGTGTCGGCTGGTGTAGGCTTCTGGCAGCAGTCTGGGGCAAAAGGTAGGTAGAATAGAGGGGAAAGAGGTTTCATGGAAATTCAGATGCAGAGAAACAAGTTTGGCTTGAAAATGTTTATAATGTAAACATTTTAAAGAGCTCTCCGGACCTGCCTGACCCATCCTGATGCCCTACTTCTGTTTGGAGTTTTCATTAATTGGAAGTTACATGCTGCTGCTGAGGATGTGCAGCCTTAAGATCACTTGGATTACTGAGGATGGTGTCACTTGGAGGGATGGCTTTGGACCTCAACTCATGAAACGTTATGCTATGATGACTATGAACAGTTATGCTATTATAGGCAAAGCTGTTTTGTGCTCAAGTCTCCTTCAGTGAACAATGGAGAAGTTCAACAAAACGGACTTCATGTAAAACGGTAATGCATTTACCTGGTTACACAACTACACTATTTCAACATGTAGTATTGGAGCGTTTCATACATCCATACAGCTTATCCTTTCTTTAGGGTAACCTGGAGCATTGGGCACAAAGCGGGGTACACCCCGATGACATGAGTACACATGATGACATGAGTACGGACATTTTGCATATGCCAATTAGCCTATCTGAATTATTTTGTTAGGTGTGAGAATTATTTGATGAGGTGTGAGAACTATTTGATGAGGATGGGTTCACTTTTGAGTCTTTTTCCTCATATTGCCTCAGGAAGATTTTCCTTGCCAACGTCGCCTCTGACTTGCTCATTAGGGACAAATTTGAAAAAAAAGTAAAATGTATACTCTGAACTCATATATTTCTGTAAATCTGCTTTGGTACAATGTCCATTCTTAAAAGCACTATACAAATAATTAATACAATTTAATTACAGACAGAATATTGTCATAAAATTAAAAGGATAATATTAAATATATTTTTTAACTGAACAAAATCTTCTATTAGAGATAAATCTTGTAAGTTGAGGTTGAATGTTATAATTTGTTCCATTTAGAATTTTCAGCCTCTAGCATTTTGGAAATGGTATGCAGCATAACAATGATTGGTCAGTGAAATTATAGATTGTTAAAGTTTCAGATTTTCTGATGGGCAACTGCATTTTTTTACAAGCACACAAAGATTTAGTGGTCTAATATGGACTTATTTAGAGTTAAGCATGGTTACTTTTGACATAATGTCGAATTTGCACACATTGGTATTGCACACACTGTCCATATGTTGTATAGTTATCCACTATTTGTATGCACAATGAATGGTTTGACCAAAACAGAGGTATTTCTCAGTTAGGAGCTGTTCTTGTGACACACCTCTTGCTCACAATTAACCCAACAAATTTCCTAGCCCCACTCAACTTTTTTCCTTCCAAACATAATCCATGGGAATTTTGTGAAGTTCATGCCCAAAACACCAATACATAAAACAAGAAAACAAAACAAATAAACCTGATGAAACAAGAAAAAGAAATGGTACACATTTCCCCTGACTACATCCTCCCCATGACCTTCACAAAATTCCTGCTGCTGGGGATGAGCCATATGCTGGAGACCACCCAAGGACCAACTACCTAGACAGTGAAAACAACGAGCACATTTCCCATTGATCAATAAAGTGACCCTGGCAGGTCACAAGTACCTTTAGCTTTTCCCAGTGCTTCAAGACTTTCATCACGTTATGGGCCTCCCTGACACTCTCACGCCTCTTACCTCTGCTGATCTAGGACAAGACTCTGGACAGACAAGGATCTTCCTCTTGCTTTTCACAGAGGTCTTCTAATGAAAAGACTGGCAATGTGCATTGGCCAAGGGGTAACAGCTGTTGGATGTCCTGAGAAATACATGATAATTCCCTGCCCTCTACTCCTGTCTCCCAGGCCCTGTGACCCTCCAACACAGCAGACACCTCAGCACTATTAAGTGGACACTGGTCTGTGACTACACCCAAATAGCACTGAATATTCTGGAGGAGGCACTAATACTGAATGAATAATAGACCATTTCTCTGTCAAACTGCTCTGCCTCCCTGAGTAGCATGATATAAGGCTCACTCAACAACCTCTGACTGATGTGGCCATGGACGAAAGGTTGTCTGCTTAAATCATTGGCCCCCACGATTTAAGTCATTGTGTACCAGTGTGACAGAGTCTATCAAAGCAGCCTTCAGCTGCTGATAAGCTCTGGTGTGCTCTTCCTTCAAGCCACCGGGGTTCAACTTCCTAAAAGCAGTAACTCACCTACCTGGAATCTTCCTACCTTCACTGCAGTGACCAGGGAAAATAAAGGTTTGGCAATACTGGAACATTTCTGGATGAACTGCTAGTAATATTGCATGATTCCCAGGAAGGACTTAATCTTAGTCTGAGAAGAGATCACTCCATCCTCAATCCCTGAGGTCTGACTAGCTTACCACCCCAATAGCACTAAATTTATCCGGATCTGTTGACACAACAGTGCACAGAGAATAAACCACACACTCCTCCTGTGGAAATGGCATTTCTTAGGCACCAAATTCCATCCATGTTCCTGAAGCCTACCAAACACCATACAAATTTTGCTTTTAGCTCCCACCTCATTCAGCACATACACAAGCTGATTGTCCAAATAGCAGAGTCAAGAAATCACCAAAAATGTTAGTCATCAGACATATAAAACTACCTGGACTGTAGCACAACCCCTGCCATAAGTGGCTTAACTCATAGAGACCCATCAGAGTCGTGGTTGTTGTGAATCTCTTGTCATAGCAATGTTATCAAACCCGAGAGGTTAAACTCATCACGCTGAAGTTAACGTTCCCACCCAGAGCTGCCAAATAGTCCTGCCTGATGTGGCAATGGGTGAGCACCATTGATCATCTAAGCATTCAACAAATGGTAAATCGACACAAACCCCAAGGTCCTTTTCTTCCACACTAGAACTAATGGAGAACCACACTCACTACAAGACTTTCTAATGATTTCCTGCTCTTCCATTTTGGAGAGCACCTTCCTTAATCTGTGATACTGGGCTTGGGATCACTTGAGTTGGCTCAGAACATACTTGCTGACATTAGTATTGACAATTAGCTGATGTTTCTTTCCCAGCACTATCAAGGTAGACATAGCAAGAGAATGCCCATACACATGCATCCTTAACAAGTAGGTCTATTTGGGCCTTACCTGGACACCTTAGCCAACAAGAAAGATACCAGACTAGGAAAGATCCTAAACAAGAATGTCTCAGTTATGCTTGTAACCCTTTTCCCTGAGAATATAAGGAGACATTGCAAGAGCTTAATGTTGTGGCAAGCGCTTTCACGTGTAACCAGTATCTAAATTCTGTGTAAAATCACGCCTATTTATAGACCTGCCATGGTCAGGTGACGTGGCATATTGCACTATCGCATGACTATTAAAAGGCGCCTGTAAACCACGTCATGAGCGTCTCTTTGTCTGAAGTGCAGATGCAATTTACAGGCATACCCCAGTATTACAAAGCTACACAACATTTTGTTCCATTCTCAGTGAACCGGGTTACATGTATCAGCCAGATGTTCCCTTTCAAAGGGAAATCAAGATTTCACGTGCTTCATACTGTGGGAATGAGCATACCCACGCAGTCATACTGAGAGTAAACCCTGTCACAGAGGCTCCATCAATAGGGGTGTGTCGGGACGAAATGGTGGCCATATAGACCTTAATTGTAGAAGGAGCCAACCTTGCTGAGAAATGTTCCTGTGAGAACTTCATGGCTGTAGCCATTTCTTTTTTTATTATTATTATTTCAAATAATTTCAAATTATTATTTAAACCTCGGTTGAGAGGCCGGAATCTATGAGCTGGTGCTCATAGATCTAAGAGCTGGGCCAGACTCACAGTTTCCATAGTTCAGGCCTAGGGTCATTAATCAACCCTCCGATTTGAGACAATACATCTCTCCAAACAGGAATCACCCAGAGAGTCCCATCCACCAGAGAAATTATCTCCAAGAACCAAATTCAAACTTGCCAATCTGGTGCTATTAGCAGCAGATGTAGCACGATCTTGGAAAACTCTTGCTAGAGCAGAGTGATTGTTGGGAAATGCACTGAGACATGATTTTGGCCACGTGCGTACCATGGTTTCCAGCCCTCACGTTTTTTTTTTTTGGTGCAGTTGGAGTGAGGGTGAACCACAGCGGCCAGTGTGTGGTCTCCTTGGATGCAAACACAACCACTTCTGCTTGCCCTAACCTCTCCATATGAACTCACCCACTTGGGCATGGAGCCTCCAATCCCCGTGCCTCAGCCCCTGCCTCAACAGGATGTCTGTCCCTGCATTCTGGTTGCCTGGAATGTACATTCCACTCACTGACAAAACATCTCTGCCAGAGAAGGATTTGTTTATCCTGCCTAAACAAGGGGTGAAAACATAATTATCCCTTGTGGTTGATACAGACCACCGCTGTATTGTCTAACACATGGTGACCTCTCAATTTATGAGATGAATTTCAGTTCTAAGAGGTGATTTATATCACACTTCTAGGTGATTTATATGCCACACTAGATGCGAGCCACTCACTCATGTGAGGGAGGCGTCTGACATTACCATCTTGCAATAAGAGATGCCCCTAAAGTTTGACCCAAGGCTAAAAACCTCCAAGTTCTCAGAGCATTGCCACATGATACTGATGATACTGATTACTCTCAACGATGTTATCATCAGAAGAAACCCCTGACTTTCAGCCACCACTGAACGGTCTCATGTGCAATGGGCCCAATGGTATGATTAAGGCTGCCGCCATAAGCCCAAACAGTCTTGTAGAGACTGGGGGGGATGCCCAGACTAAACTTTAACTTGCTCAATTTAGATATGATTGACCTACACATGTTGGGGATAGACACACCCTCATCGTATTCAAATTCCTTATAACCTCTAGAAAAGTCACTCTCGACTGGATTAGCAACATTCCCCGAGGTTCAACCTGAACCTGAAGCTCCTCATGTGCATGAGAACATCTCCATGTTGAATCACCAACTTCATGAACCATGCTAGAATTACACATCATCCAGGTAATTAAGCACAAAGATGTCCTGGAGTCGCAAAGGAGACAGTGCGGCATCTAGGCACTTTGTGAAGGTGTGAGGGGATAAAGTGAGAGAAAGGAAGAAGCAATATTGAAATGCATTACCTCCAAACTCAAACCTCAAGGTCTTCCTGTGACTGGGCAATGGAATATGTGTCTTTTTAGATCTATAGTCACAAACCAATCTTTAAACTGAGTTTGTGCAATGATAGGTTTGAGCGTCAACATCCTGAACATGTATGTCCGAACAGTAGGGTTCAGGTGACTGAGAGGTGAGAGCGTAGCTGCTTCATTATGCCTTTTTAAAAAAGGTTTTATTTATTTATTTAGGCAGCTGCAACATGCTCCACTCCCATAAAAATCATGCACTGGCTCCGCCTTTGGCTCCTCAGGGTGGGTTGACTCTCCATATCGAAAGGAGAAGTCGCATCGCTTTGGCTGAGAAGCAAAAGAGCGCATACACTTCACACAAAAAATGTGTCCATCCCACTCCATAATAAAACAAGAGCAGGGAGTAATACACTTTCTGAACTCTAAATCTTATTATAAAAAAAATCTATATATGAAATGCTCACCTGACCACGGCAGGCCTATAAAAAGGCACGAATTTGCAACCCCAATTCTGAAAAAATTGGGACATTATGGAAAATGCTAATAAAACAAAGTACTGATGATTTGTACTGTGAGGGTATTTGCTCAGCAGCGGCATAACACAGACACAGAAGAGAGGGGGAGGCAGGAGGGCAGTGACGTGGTATTTATTTGAGATGTGGTTTTCTCTCTCTTCTGGTATGGTGACAAGAGTGACGGGGTGTGTGGGTGTGACCGGAGGTAGGTGCGTGCGTGTAGCGGGGGCCGCGACATTCCCGGAGGGCTTTCTGGGAATCCCGTGATGTGTGGGAGGGGTTTCTTGTGTAGCCGCCGCCGTCGCGGGAGCATTCACCAGCGCTGCTACTCGTCGGTGCCCGAGGCGTCTGAAGAGAGAGAGAGAACAGAGAGAGAGAGATTAGTGCCGGCTCTTACATGCTGCGCAAGGGACATCAGCAGTTCCGTGTTTACGAGCATACGTTATGCGAGACTCCTCTCAGCTCTCGGCCGCAAGAGTGCCTCTTTATCCCCTTCCGCCGTCGTCAGAGTGGTGCATTTTTCCCGACGGATTCCCCAATCGCGAGCCAGGACCGGAACGGTGGCTCCTCACCTCTGCGACGGGTCTTCCGGCTCATGTGTTTGGTGCGAGGCTGCCCGCCTCGCGCCGGTGCGGCAGTCGGGGAAGGAGCGAATTTCTCCCCGTGAACGTCGGCTGTCGGTCCGTTGTGACAGTACCCCCCCCCTCAGCTCCGAGCCTACTGCCTCCGCATGCTGGGCCCCCAGTGCGTATCGCCGCGAGAGGCCGTCAGCATTTCCGTGCTGTGCCCCCGCCAGGTGTCGGACCAGAAACGAGAAGTCCTGGAGGGCAAGGAACCATCGGGTTATCCTGGCATTCGTGTCCTTGGCTTTTGGCCATCCATTGCAGGGTCGCGTGGTCCGTTACGAGGACGAAGTGACGGCCAGCCAGGTAGTACCGTAGTTACTCGAGGGCCCACTTTATTGCCAGGGCTTCTCGCTTTACCGCAGCGTACTTCCTCTCTGCGGGGGACAGCTTCCGGCTGACATAGAGGACCGGGTGCTCCTCGCCGTCGAAGGTCTGTGAAAGCACGGCGCCAAGCCCGGTTTCGGAGGCGTCGGTGTGTACCGTGAACGGGAGGGTGAAATCCGGGTTGCGTAGTACCGGGGCACTGGTGAGGGCGTGTTTCAGGGCCCGGAAAGAACGCTCCGCCTCGGCCGTCCACTTCACCCGGTCTGGCTGGCCCTTCTTGGTGAGGTCTGAAAGGGGGGACGCTACAGCAGAGAAGTTAGGTACAAACCTCCGATAATATCCTGCCAACACCAAGAAGGCACGTACCTGTTTTGTTGATGTGGGTTGAGGGTAGTCCCGTACGGCTTCCACTTTCTTTTCCTGCGGCTTCAGCATCCCTCGGCCGATACGGTACCCCAGGTACTGCGCCCCCGTCAGCCCCAGGTGGCATTTATTGGGGTTGGCTGTCAACCCTGCCTTCCGGAGCCCCTTCAGGACCTCCCCCAGATGAAACAGGTGGTCCGCCCAGGTGGAGGAGTGGATGACAACGTCGTCCAGGTAGGCCGCAGCGAACATACGGTGGGGCCGCAGTAGGATGTCCATCAACCTCTGGAACATCGCCGGCGCCCTGTGTAGCCCGAAGGGGAGAACCCGCTACTGCCAATGGCCGGTGGCCATGCTAAAAGCCGTCTTAGGCCTCGCATCCAGAGCTAGCGCAACTTGCCAGTAAGCTTTCGTCAGGTCCAGGGTCGAGATGAACCGGCCCCTCCCCAATCGCTCCACGAGATCATCCACCCAGGGGAGGGGGTAGCTGTCAAATTCTGACACCTGATTCAGCTTCCGGAAGTCATTGCACAGCCGTATACTCCCGTCCGGCTTTGGTATGACAACAATAGGGCTGGACCAGGGGCTATTAGACTCCTCTATGATGCCGTCTCGCAGCATTCCGTCCACCTCCTCGTCAATGGCTGTACGTCGGGCCTCTGGGACCCGGTAGGGCCGCTGTCTCACCACTATGCCCGGAGGGGTTTTGATCTCATGGTGGGGTCCTGTCTCTGGGAGGGGTAAGGTCTCCCCCCAAATCGACCAAGGTACGTTCGTCGGGACTCGCGTCAAGGCCGCAAACGCCGATACTACAGGGGCCGGTTCAACCCATCTCTTCAGTAGGTTAACATGATAGAGCTTCTCTTCTGCCCTTTTCCCTGGCTGTTGTAGGTGGTAGTTGACTGGGCCTTGGCGTTCCACAACTGTGTAGGGCCCTTGCCACCGGGCCAAGAATTTACAGGCGCTGCTGGGCACGAGGAGGAGGACCTGGTCCCCTGGTTGGAACTCCCGCGGCTGTGCCGGGTGATTGTATACCCTCGCCTGCTCCTCCTGGGCGGCACACATGTGCTCTTCCACTATCGCGCCGATGCGGGCGATCTTCGACTGGATTTCCTGTACATACTCGACGACCGATCGGAAGGGGGAGGGTTGCTCCTCCCAGGCTTTGTGGGCCACATCCAGCAGTCCCCGCGGCCATCGTCCGAACAGGAGTTCGAAGGGGGTGAAGCCCGTGGAGGCCTGGGGGCACTCTCGGACGGCAAAGAGCACATAGGAGAGGAGGGGGTCCCAGTTCCTTCCTTCCTCATCGACCACCCGGCGTCACATCCGTTTGAGGGTCTGGTTAAAACAGCCCGTGGGTTTGCGGGTGGTAGACCGACATCTTGAGATGTTTCACCTGCAACAGACGGCACAGATCAGCCATTAAATTGGACATAAACGGCGTACCTTGGTCGGTTAGTATGTCCTTCGGGATTCCCACCCGACTGAAGAGGAGCACCAATTCCCCGGCGATGTTGCGGGAGGTTGCTTTGCGCAGCGGCACCACCTCGGGGTACCGGGTGGCGTAATCCACTAGGACCAGAATGTATTCGTGACCCCGAGCTGACTTGGGGAGGGGCCCCACGAGGTCCATGCCCACCCGCTCGAAGGGGACGCCGATGATGGGTAGCGGAATCAGGGGCGCCGGCGGAGGCCTCCGCGGTGCGGTGCGCTGGCACTGGGGACATTGCTGGCAGAAGCGCCGAACCTCTGCCTCCATTCCAGGCCACACAAAGCAGTCTCTCACTTTCTCCAGGGTGTTCCGTGCCCCTAGGTGCCCGCCGAGGGGGTGGGAGTGGGCCAGATGCATTACAGTTTGAGTCCGGGTCATGGGTACCACCAGAAGGTCCACCTGTTCCCCACGGCAACAGGCCCGTTGGTAGAGGAGACTGCCCCGGACTAGGAAGTAAGACGTCGGGAGCCCCAGATCTGGATTTTGGTCGACTCCCTCAATCACTCGTACCTGGGCCCAACAGTGCTTCAAGTGGTCGTCTTCCTTTTGTTCCCGGCCGAATTTCCCCTCCCGGTTCACCTTCTGGAAGAGAGAAGACAAAGGATTAGAATCTAGGGGTGGCTTACCTTCCGTGGAGGTGTCTCCGTCGTCCTGGGCCAGGCATGCCGGCCGCATGTCTGTCAGGCTGGAGCCATCGCTTGGTGATCCGTATGAGGGTGTTCATCTGCTCATGGGGGCGGGCCACTGGCCGGTATGCCCAGCGATGAAACTCCGCCGCCGCTTAATGGGGAGTCCGCCCACACCATGCGAGGACCCTTTCCTTCATCACTCCATAGTTGGCGGCCCCCTCCGGTTCCAGGGCGTAGTAGGCCGCGCGGGCTTCCCTGGTGAGCAAGGGGCCAAGGGCACGGGGCCAGTCCTCCTGGTCCCATCTTTCTCGGCGGGCGATCCTCTCGAAGACCTCCAAGTAGGCCTCGATGTCTTCCTCAGGAGCGAGGGGGGGAAGTAGGCGACGGGCTCAGGGAGGGGCGTGGATGCCGAAGGCCCACGAGCACCTGGGTTGCGGTGTGTAGACTCTCAGCCATCCGCTGTGTGATGGTCTGCTGCTGGATCCATTGTCCTCCACTTTTTTTTTTAATTAATTAATTTATTTTTAATTTATTTCTTTTTTTTGCAATTGTTGGGGTGTCTGTGCTACTATACCCGTATCCTCCACCAGTGTAAGGGTATTTGCTCAACAGCGGCGTAACACAGACACAGAAGAGGCAGGAGGCAGGAGGGCAGTGACGTGGTATTTATTTGAGATGTGGTTTTCTCTCTCTTCTGGTATGGTGACAAGAGTGACGGGGTGTGTGGGCGTGACCGGAGGTAGGTGCGTGCATGTAGCGGGGGCCGCGACATTCCCTTCACTTCATTTCTTAGGTTGCTAAGCTCTGGCAAAATTGAAGATGGTGGTACCGTAATGGGGCAGCAGTAACAGTTGTTTTCACTCACTCCCTTGTATTAATCCAATTTTCTTCCTCTTGCACTTCTCACATCAGATGGGAGAAGGTAGGGGGTTTTCCAGAGTGTGACTCATCCTTATACAGTCATGTCATGAGTAAGTGCACCTTTGATTAGCTGATCCATCTGAACTCGGTTCACAATCTGCAGATATAGCGATAACAGAAAACACAGTTTTTCTCTTTCATTCTGAAATGTGTATGTCAAATCCGTCCTCTGTAGTGCTATATGCTTTGTCAAGAGCAGATAAGTAATCAGCAGCTGTGGAAGTGGGAGTGCTAATTTTCAAGAAGGAACAATGTTAGCATCTGGCCCATTTAAACTCTCAACGATACGCTGTATTTTAGCAGCATCAGTACATTGATGATGAGGTAGGCAGTGGAAAGACAGGACATGTTCACCTATATCACCTCTGAAACGTGTCCCTATTCCCCCTGATGCACCCATATTAACACTTGCACCATCTGCTCCAAAAGCACGCATTTTGTGTACCCACCGGTTTGGATTTAGTGGATCTGCATTTTCAAGCAGCGACTTGATAGTATTTAGGGTTCCTTCTGCATGACTGTGATCAAGTTCGGCCAACCTTACTAGAAGGATCACAGCTGCTCCATCAGATAAGTGTCTACAGTATACAATAACATTGTTTTTTTTTTTTTTGCTGAGACATCCGTGCCACAATCACTTATAACAGAGATGTAATTTGCCTTTAAAGCCTCCTCCAGCACACTGCTTTTCAATTCATCTGCAATGCAACCTACAAACTCTACATGCTGTATCATTATCATATGTCTTTGATACATCCAAACCATTCTTCTTCATCAACAGAATTTGAGAGCTAAACTTTATGAATGGTATTTCTTCCACTGCAATCATATAGGCTGCATTGAATTTTATTTTCAATTCCCTCATCTCTTTTTCTGTGACTTTATCGCTAGCACTTTGCACTGCATTCACAATTGCGGTGGCACAAGGGGCAGACCTAGCAATGACACAGGCCCTGATGTTTTTTTGTTTTTTTTCTGTCACCATGCTTCTTCACGGTTTGTTTTTTAAAATGACTTGAACCGGAAATGAACTCTGTTTTCCCAGAAATATCTTGTCCTGCTTTAGCATAAAAGGTGCAGTACATTTTCCCTTTATCATAACGTAACAAGGTGAACTCTTGTCACCAAGCTGATTTAAACTCTCTTGTCGGGATGGGAGCCGCAAGGACGGGAGAAGAAGAGTTGATTCGCTGCGCAGTCTGTAAAATAATCTGTAAAAGATTGCCCACCGATTGAAACGGGCTGGGATGACTTAAATGTCACTTGAAAACTTTCACTGGTCGAGTTGGTCTCAACATCATTTTGCGTATTTTGTTTTCTTGTCACCTGGCTAACATTAGTTAACTACGCAGTTAGCTTGCCTACATAAATCGGATAAATTAAAACTCGAAACCACATCAAACTAAATTAAACACCTTTAATAAAGTAAAATCTTCCAAGTTTTTAACCGGATAAACGTGAAGTTAAACCTGTTTCTACAGGTTTCTTATAGAGCCGACGCTTCAACCACTACAGGACAAGAGTGCACAGTGTATTTACTGGAAACCTAAACCTGCAGTAGCCTAACACAAGAAGACATATCGTAATTCCTATTTATTTATTTTTTTAGTTGTGTTTGTGGGTAACAGTGGCTACTGGCATCTGGCAGAAAAATCTGGGTGTCACGGTTCCGCGGCGGCGGAGAATGAGGCTGGACGCAATTGCAATGTGAACAGTGCTTTATTTACAAAAGTGTCAAACAGTACATGTATAATCCAAAACGTAATCCCACAGAGGTTATCCAGTAATCCAGATACAGGCGAGGGTCAGGCGATCAACAAACAACGTAAACGGGGCTAGGCAGAGAACGAGGTCGGGTCACGGAAAACGGGGTCGGTACTTTACTCATGAGATGGGAAATCAAGGAAGGCTAAATGCTAAACGCGCAGAGACACTCAGACGAAGGCGCTAGACAGGTAGCGGAGGAACCTGTCTAGACCAAACTACTCGGACGAAACAAACTCGAGACTTGGAACAGAAACCAGGACTGGTCTAATACAAGCATTCTTACCCGGAGACAGAAGCAGAGACACATAGACATTCAGACATTCAAACATTCACATTCATTCATTCATTAAATATTCCGCCCCGAGTGCTCGCAGTTGCGTGGTATAAATACGCGCTGTATCACTGTGTTAGATTACTGACAGCTGCGAGCACTCGGGACACGTGACCGCTAGAACACACGAGAAAGCTGGGGTGGAGACATGACAACATAAGTGTAAACAATAGTCCACGTGTTAGCAATTGTCCTTGAAGTCCGCTACGGAGCTGAGCAAATGCAGTGCGCATGGCGCATGCGCACTACTTCCGGGGAGAAACATGACACTGGGTCGCAAATTAAAAAGTTAGTCGCATTAGCGACCATTTTAGTCTACATCTGGAGCCCTGCAGCAGTAGAAGATATCTAAATAAAATATGTACTTTATGGCTGGATAGCACAGGCCAGGTGGTTTAACGATTTGTGTGACATTTCAAAATAAAGTCCTGTCATCAAGGCCTCACTAAACAAATGAATACACCCATTTAGTTCATATGTTAAATGATAAACTTGTAATAGTAATCTGAGGCTATCATGGGCACAGGCTCACCCAAAACTGGACAGTTAGATTAGAAAACATATCACCTGGTCCTCTTTTAGTGTTCAACTGTCCAGTTTTGGTGATTCTGTGCACATGATAGCCTCAGATTATTCTTCTTGCCTGACTGGAGTGGAACCTGATTTGGTCTTCTGCTGTTGTAGCTCATCCACCTCTAAATTTTGATGTGTTGTGCATTCTAAGTTGCTTTTATGCTCACCATGGAGTACTTATTTGAGTTACTATAGACTCCCTGTCAGATAAGACCAATCTGGACTTTCTTCTCTTATCGCTCCTATTAATAATAGTGTTTCAGACTGCAGATCATCCTCACACCAGATTTTTTTAAACAAATATTTCTAAAAGTTTTATAATTAGTGAAATTATTTGCCCAATCTGTGACAAGGATATGACTTTTCATTTGGCATCTATTTTGCATAGGAACTTTGATGAGGGTATAATGTAAGGTTCTGAATTTTATGTTGATGAAAATCATTGCCAGGTTGTATCACAATTCTATATAATGTGTAGGAAAAAAATCCCGAACATAGATAGATAGGGAAGGGATACCGCGGAGAAGCGGCACACACAGGTTTTTAAAGAAAACTTATCTGTCCGGGCAAATGGAGGGGCGGCTTCTTATACTCCTCCCCTGTGTGCTGAATGGTGGATTTTCCCCACACGACCCACCAATCACCGGCCAGAGGTGTGTCGGCAGATCTGCCCTACCGTCATGTGTGTTGTCGGGTTTGGTGCGAAGCTGTTGCTTCAGTGCCGGCGTGGTAGTCAGCAAAGGGGCGGTTTTGTTACTTTGTGCGCCGGGCTGTCGTTCCATCGCGACAACTGTTACATATTTTGGACTTCCCTGAATACTAAATTTAACCAATCTATTGGTTAAGGTCAATTTTTTTTTGCTATTTTAAAAATAAAGTCTGTTGTCTTTGCCAGATTGTTCAGCTTATTAAAAATTTTAAATTAGCAGCAATTATAAAACATTTCCAGAAATACTCATACCTCTCTCCATGGTTTAAGGAGTTTGAGGTGGTATAATCTATCCATTTGCTTTACTTCTTAGTTGGCATCAGGAACTTGCCATGTGACATTGAAGGGCTCTTGCCACTTGGCAAGTAATTTGTATTTTTTAATTGGGAGTAGCGTTAGTTCCCTGTAAAAAATCATATACCAAGCACCCCTATTAAACAGCCAGGATTGACATTTCTGGCCATGTACCAAATTCTGCTCTTTTAATTGGCCCAGTGTGTGGAGCTTTGCTCTCAGGTCACATCATTGGGCTGAATCCACTGACTTTCAATTACTTTCACAGGTGTCCCTGTGGGTGTCATCTTGCATCTGTTCCAAGGGGAAATCTCTTAGGGAAATTCCCCCAAAGGGCAAGTGCACTTCCCACCCTCCATGACTTCCTGATGCAGAGACAGCCCAGTCAACCCACATCCCCCACTGTGCTAGACTGTTGCAATTCCCATCCACACATTCCCCTCAACAACATCTAAAATGCCAGCCAGTTTGTTTTCAAAATCAGTGGATGGGTGAAATGATGAATAACCACAACCTCTATTTTATCATTTTGTCCCAAGAATTGATAGTGAGAGTCACGTGACGCTATGCGAAGAGCAGACGTGTAAAAGACAGCTCTGCGTGCTTTGCTAATCTTTTCTATAATTTCTATAACATAAGTTGGTGAAACTCGGTACACCCAGTTCTATTTTGCTCTTAGACGTAACTATAGCGAAGAAATCGAAAATCTCGAGCTCCGGAGACATTAAAAGGCACTTACGTGTCCAAGAGGAAAGCCCGG
>JAFFST010006251.1:31336-65029 GCA_022414735.1 Noturus placidus
GTGCTTTAAACGGACCTCTGAGACTATCACAGAGCAGGTGCATTTATACTGAGACTTGATTACACACAGGTGGATTCTATTTATCAACAATAGACATTTAGGTCAACATTGGATCATTCTGAAATCCTCACTGAACTTCCGGAGAGAGTTTGCTGTACTGAAAGTAAAGGGGCTGAATAATTTTGCACGCCCAAATTTTCAGTTTTTTATTTGTTGAAAAAGTTTGAAATATCCAATAAATTTGGTTCCACTTCATGATTGTGTCCCACCTGTTGTTGATTCTTCACAAAAAAAATACAGTTTTATATATTTATGTTTGAGGCCTGAAATGTGGCAAAAGGTCTAACAGTTCAAGGGGGCCGAATACTTTCGCAAGGCACTGTATAGTGTCTCAACAGCACAGGACAAAACTCATTAATACTTCCAGAACATTTCATCGATTTCCCAGGGATTTTACCATGGCTGGAAAAATAGGTCTAGATATATTTCAGAGATTTTCCAAGACGTTTGGGGAAAAACACTTAAGACATAATAAATAAATACAGTACCTAAAATAACAAAAAGCAACAGAGTCAATACTACACTTAATAGTTACATTACTGTATATTTGTAGCAGACAGAGAGAGATAAGAATTGAAACTGACTTGTTAAAGCTTTGCTTGCGGTCAGTACAGTGTCATTTAAGAGAGTTATGTCTGTTCTTTACTGAAGACGTTTTAGTGCTAAGACAGCACAAGAGTGTTTTCCCCCCATGAAGCCTACCAATAATAAAAATCTATATGCAACTGAAAAGATCACACATAATCAGTTGGACTACCTTTGTCATACAAGACAGAATCCCATCCAGAAAAGTAGACTTGATTTTGTGAATCTATAGAGGAAAAAATAAAAGGTTTCACACACACACACACACACACACACGGTACTTAAAATAGATACAGAAAACAAAAGCACTCAAACAGGGCTGAAGGCCCATACAAACACAGACGTTCAATGGTAAACACACCTGCCTGTATTCCAGAACGATTTTGGGAAGGGGGTGCAGGTCCTGGAGCTGTAAGAGCTGAAAGGGTCAAAGAAAGAGATAAACGTACAGAAATACAGTGAAATATTGTTTTTTGTTTGGTATGTTTTAAGTTTAATATAGTTTGTTTGGTATGTTCACCTAAAGACCTTAAGTCACAAAAACAAAGCAGGCTTTCAGGGGTAAGAATAGCTTCATCTACCACATCCTGAGCATGAAGCTGAAACTAAAAGCCCTTAAGTACATAGCAGCAACTAAACATAAACATGCCTATAGGAAGTTCAGCCTATAGGAAGACGCAGAGTATATTTTGAGATTACGGGATTGGATCGGACCGCATTTTTAAGGCAGTTGAAAATTGTGAGCATAAAAAACCAAGTTACGACTTCCAACATGTTCATTTGAATCAAGTCTTTTAAATTAAAGCGGTCACAGACAGTTGCTGTTATTTTACACTATTACAGCACAAAAGCCATAATTACAAAAAACTGTTACAGTCTAAATACCTTTGTGTGCAGAATATATACATAATTCAGACTAAATTTATTCTGCGTGATGAGGCAAGATAATAGAATTTTTCTTTATGAGCAGATTTTGCCTCCTGCATTGGAAAATACTTTTTTTTTGGGTCTGCTACCATTTTTAGCTTCATGTGAACATCCTCTGATTGTTTCAAATTATCCCAGTTATCACAAAAAATAGTGCTTTATAAGAGCCTCTAAAACATTCGCCAAGTGTTGCGTCACGCGATCTCCCAGTGTTCACTGCATGAGAATATTATGATTGTGGTGTTTTATAAATAAATTCATGCTTAAAATATGAGCTATGTAAAAGGATCAAACAACTGTTTGTAGTGCAACCCATCCAGGTTCCTAGGGAAGGACTCTCTCACAAACAATAATGATACAGTGAGATGATGTACAATATGCAAATATTACATTGTAGATGTCACCCAGAGAAGCAAACACAGTCGTAACAGGGTGTGTGTGTGTCAGGGGTATTGAAGTAGATTGCATTTGTGTGTACCACAGCCTCTGAGGTGGACTGCTGCTGTTTGAGCATGGTTTTGGGTAGCTTCTTGTTCTCACAGCGTTCATGCAGGCGGAGCTTCTCAAACAGAACCTGACAACAGGAGCTAGTATTACTGTGTGTATTCAGAGTCTTCATTCTGCATAGCTAGCATTCTCTATAGATACAAGGAACATATAACTACTGCTTGTCTCGCTCTCATAGAAATGTGGACCCTGACCAGTCGAAGCTGAGAACTGCTGGACACCAGGAACTTCTGACCAGCTGTCTGGTGAGCCTCCTGCTCCAGCTGCTTCATCTTAGTCTGAGAGAGAAAGAGAGAGAGAGCAAAAAAGAGAGTGGGGGCATGAGAGAGAGAAAAAGAGCAAGGAGAGAGTGAGAGAGAAAAAAAACAGAGAGAGAGAGAAAGAATGGGAGTGAGAGAGAAAGAGAGAGAGAGAGAAAGAGAGCAAGAATGAGAGTGGGAGTGAGAGAGAGAAAGAGAGAGGGGGAAAGTTTGATCGAGTTAAAAGGAGGTGGATAATTTTAGAGGCAGGTCACACTGTACTTTGTGAACAGGTAAGTGCCAGAAGTAGCAGGTCCTGGCATCAATATTAAATCTACTGTAGAGTGTAACTCCTCCCTGGGGCAGAGTGTTCCTCTGAGAGCTTTATTCATCACAACTGCCCTCCCTTCCTCTCCGTGTGTACTCTATGTGCTAGATATGAACTCTTGTCTGGAATTACCTTCATTTATTCACTAAGAGATTACAGTGTAAACAGACACTTTCTTACATAAACACACACACACCCACACACTTTATTACCCCCAGCATCTCTGAAGTCTTCTTTAAGGCATCTCTGTCCACATGGATCCTGTGGCTCTCCATTGCTGAGAGAAATAGATGTATATAGATAGATAAAGCACTTAGGTATACTAGACTGGAGTTACCATCTACTCAAGAGTAATTAAATGTGCAGTATATCTCCTATTATAAATGGCTACCTTACATGATACCGTATTAATGAAGATAAATGCATCAGACCGTAATCCCGACTACTCATACACACTCTAATGTTCCCTTTGCCCTGATCTAAAAGTAGAACGAGACTGAACTATATCTTTTGGCACATATGTTATATATAAAAGATAGATTTTTACGTTTCCTGTCCTTTTACGGTGTACCTGCTAAAACTGGAATCATCTTCTGCTCCATACAGAAGTAGAGAGTCCACAGACCCTGTGTCTACAGAGGAAGAACAGCAACTGTAAAACTGTCTGTGCACGTTAAAAAAAAAAAATTTGAATAAAGGTTATATTTTGGTTCAAAGGAACGTACCTCCAGCTTATTCCGAAGCTCCACCATTACCCTGTGTAAGTGAGTCAAGCTGGAGATCACTTGGGTTACCTGAAATAAATTTGGATGAGAGGGAAGAGGGTTAAGTGAATTAAATAATGAATAAATAAACCCACACATTTTTAAACTATTACTTTAATTAATATTACTTGAATGGGGAGTGGTAACTGGTAACTGGCACACTTATATAGCGCTTTTATCCAAAGCGCTTTACACTGTGTCTCATTCACCCATTCACACACACACTCACACACCAATGGTAGCAGAGCTTCCATGCAAGGTGCTAGCTTGCCATCGGGGGCAACTTAGGGTTCAGTGTCTTGCCCAAGGACACTTCTGCATGTGGAGTCATCCAGGCCGGGATTCGAACCACCAACCCTACGATTAGTGGACAACCCGCTCTACCGACTGAGCCACAGCCGCCCTACTGAGTGCTTGTACTGTAGTATATTAAAGAAATCTGCAGCTTATTTTATTATTTTTTTAACTTATAGTATAAGTGTGTTGGGATTTTTTTTCCAATAACAGTGTTCTTATTGCTGTCTGTATACTTGTGAAGTTCTTTATTTAGTCATAATTATGTGAAATATTAACACAGGATAATCCCAAAGCAGCGGGTTTGGTTATGGGACACAAAGTTTCGGGATGATTCTGGGACTCTTCTTCAAAAAGATTAGTCTGGAGCCCCGATTTCTCAATCGACTGATTTCTAACATTTCTATGCACTTATCAGAGGTTTAAAATGGTTCATTGCCATATTACTGACTTACTGAATCGAGCACGTTTTGATGAACCATACCGATCCACATGCCCTTCGGATGTTCTGTGCTTTTTGATTCATTTAATTATGTGCCATGGAAGCATGGTTTTCACCTAGATCCGAGGTCTTAACTCATCCAAGACCTCAGTGCACAATATGGAAAAGTGTGTGTGTGTGTATGTATACTGTCTGCGTGTGTTCTGGCTGTACGGGTCGAGGTGTGCGTCCTGGTACAGTGTCATTTGTGTGTGTTCTGACCTTCTTGTGTCCGAGCTCAACAAGTGCAGGGGTGTGTGTGATGGGCCGAGTACAGTATTTGTTGAAAAGGTCCTGAAAGCAGGAAGCAGAATCAGCAGGATCTAGTAACCAGGCAGCAATCTGAGGATCCAACACCTGATAACCGGCCACTGACGGAAACAAGCACACAGACCAGCCAGTCTTCAATAGCCACTCGCAGTATCGCTAAAGGTAAAGACTCTTCATAGTGTATATGCAACACAGTACGTCAAATAATAATAATAATAATAATAATAATCTGAGGAAAATTCAAGTTATGCTGCAGTGTATTCTACCCTTTAGCCATTAGCAAACAACCTGAGGTTCACTTTACATGACGTAGCTTTATTAAACTCTATTACACATTTAGCAGGTGTAGAAAGTGAAAAAAATTATTTAAAAAAAATTATCAAAGTAAAAAAAAAAACTGGGAAGAAAGGTACAGCACTAAACAATATATTAAAACAATGTAAGCGGTAGTACAGGAAGAGACAGCCAGGCAGTGTACGGTAACCTTTCAAGCATAGATGTAACGTTCACGTGTGTGAGGATTGTGGCAGCTAAACTGTAAACACGCTACAGACTATTTAGATGTTTACTGGATATGTAAATGAAGAGAGAACTGCTGTTGCCTTGGGATGAGATTATAAAAGCATAAATCAGGGTTTCTGGCTCTTTCAAATTAATTTATCTTCAAAGTAAGGGAATTTTACGATGCTGCAGAAAAGCTTTCAGCAAACTGTCTCTTTCAATTGAGCGGTTCATCCATAATGTTTCATCAATCTTGAACGCGTGCTGTTATAGATGTGGGTGGTAGAGGTATGGTAGATCTCAGTGTCATTACGGTGGAAGCTAAGACTATGCTGCCAAATTATCTGGCAGACGAGGAGAATAAATATGATAAAGGAGAGGAGATGAAGAACTGAGCCTTGAGGCATTCCTTTTGTATCTGGACGAGTGATGAATACACGAGAGAGGCTGGTATTCAGCACATGACGGAAAATAAACGAAGCAGGATGGTATTAGTACCGTCTACAGCAGTGGTCACCAACCCTGTTCCTGGCGATCTACCTTCCTGAAGACTTTATCTCTAACAGTAATAATGTCTACCTGACCACCTAATCATGCCTTAATTAGCTTAAGTCTTCAGGAAGGTGGATATCCAGGAACAGGGTTGGTGTCCACTGATCTACAGGACAGTCTACACCAGGAGCTCCAGCTGTACAACAGTACAACTGTGTGTAACAGATGTTAGTGTCTTGCCTTGTTTCCAGCTCAGATCCTTGCTGAAATGACAGAGTACCGTTCGGAGGAGGTCTTTAGATTTATAACACACTAAAGTTTGGGTTCCACACACCATCTTCACCAGTATCTCTCTATAACAAACACAAACAAGAACCATCTGTAAATGAAATAGTAAAAAAAAAAAAAAAAAAAACATTAACAAGTTCCATGGACTCCCCTCTAGTAAGGCTGTGGGAGTCCTATCTTTCCTCACTCTCTCTCTCATATACACACACTCACACACACACACACACCTGCTGAATATATACTGGCTGTGTTGTGGGTCGTTCTGAGCCCAGGCAGGTCTCTGTTCCAGTCTCAGAAACAGCAGCCTCTCCGCAGCTGCTCCAGTCTCCTCCAGAACAAGTGAATCGAGACTCTTCTTCAGCATAACCAAAACTCCACACACAGCACGGGGGGCACATTTCTGCATGATAAAGGTCAATACAATAAATATAAATTCATCAGTTATTAAAAATGAATTCCACCGTGGATTGCTTTCAATATTTATTACTAGATTATATGATTGAATCGGTGCGATAATGAGCCTATAATTATATACCGTCACAGTTGAAAGTAACATTAGCAGTGTGCATTTGTATCACACAAACACATGTAAATGAAAACTGTGTTTTATTAAACAAATCAAAGTATGAGAACGCTTCTGCAGCACAGAGTTAGGCCAAATCCTAGTCATTTTATTTATATATATATATTCTCTCAGTACGTAAATTATAACACAATGCCATTGCCACTGTAAAGTATAACACATTGCCAAGCTACACAGTGTACTACATGCCCAATGAAGCGCCATTTGAGATTCACTTTTTTCACTTTTTCATTTTTATAATTAGATTATGTGTACTTTATTTGGGGGTATTTTTAAAGAGCGTTTGGTGTGAAACTTATAATACACTCTGTACTATAGCAACACATTCATTCAGTGTCTGGCAAAACATGCTTTATGTCTTGACTTGACTTGAAAAATCAATAGAATGATCAATGACATTGAACATCCAGAGCACTTAGCTTAGCACTTAGGGAAAGTCATTCGAAGTTAAAAAGAAAAAGAAAACACTATTTTACTGTATGCAGTAAAATAGCACCGATCAGTCCAGAGTAAGACTGGTGTAACCATCTGTCTGTTTCTCTGCCCACCTGCTCAGGGTCTAGCTGTGTGGTTCCATCCTGATATACCATTGTAACTACTAGCGCCCTCGCACTTGCAGCCTCCTCCAACACACATATCCTCTCTTCCTGTGAGAGACGGCTGGCATCACACACTCGGGGGTCAGATGTTAGGGCTAGAGTACGTTTGGTAGTCTCTTTGGTCTTGTCCCCATCCCTGTCTCTGTCCAGGTGTATCTGCTCATTCACCTCTGAAGCAGAGCGCCGCTGTCTGGCAGCTTTAGGGATGTCGGGGATAATTTCTACATTTGATTTGTGCTTCATACGTTCTCTCAAAAGGGTCATTGTCTGTACCGACATCTCTTCCTGATTCTGAATACTTTTCGGTGAGTATAGGAACTGACTTCTACCTCTGCTCTTCTGTGCCTGGTGAATTAGCTGCACTTTAGCGTCTCCACTGACGCCGGAGGTTCGATTAGAGCACGATTCGATTACAGGAGTCCCTTGTGATGATTGACAAGGCTCCCATTTTCCAGACCGATTGGCTGGAAGGGTCACGTTCTGCACACACGCTACTCCAGAACTTGTACGACATACCTATGAATGAATGGCAAGAAATGAGCGAGTGAATACACGAATGAGTACGTAACTGTATTGAATTGAATTAAAAACAATTGACAAAATTTAGAAGTAAGGAATTAAACATTGAACAATAGTTTAAAAAAATTTAAATCAAAATCAGCCATCGGCATGACTTTCGTGTAAAATCTGAACTGTATACTAAAAGCATAGCTGCTTAGCACTTTCTAAAAACCTACACTTTATTGTTGCTACAAGATCGGAGCAAAATGCACATGGTGTCCGAATTATAAATCAACGTGGCTGACTAGGAATTTGTAGTAATTTCAGATAAATTCAAATTACCTCATTAAAGCTATTATTAAAAACAATACTTATGATCCAACTTTATTGATTTATTAAGTCTTAACAAAGTTGAACTATAAAACAATTGTCACAGCTACTTCAGGATAGGTTTATTTTATGATCATAATACAACTACTCAAATATAAGGGTGATTATTTAAAGGTGTGCAGTAACAGCTCGGCTATTTATTAAAGCCATAGATCTTTTTAGGAATTACATTTTCACCCACATAAAATTTCAGAAATAAAATCATTCGGAAGATTTTTTTGGTCGTGATTAATTTCAACCATTTTCAAAAAAAATGGATTAATTTGTTGGGTATAATTTTAGTTTAAGGTAATTAGCATTTTTTTTAACACACACACACACACACACACACACACCCTGTTCAGGTTCTTCTAGATGAAACTGGTGCAAAAGAAACATCTATGAAAAGCAAATGACATTTCCGTCCAATAAACAGCCCTTTTATTTAGGTGGATTTCACTGGTGTCTGGTATGTTCCAGTTAATAAACATACTTTATTAATTACTGAGCTATAAATGTAATGTACTTACAGATTTGTCTTTTTCCTTCATGTTTTACTTATTTTGGCGAGGGTCTGAAAAATTGTTTACCAATGGTTATACCATGCTTCATGACCAGCGTGTTAACTTGAAGATTTTGTTGAAAATGAACGTATTTAATAACATGCAAAACCAATAACTGTGTCACTGACACATTAACAGTCAATTCAATTTTAGTCAGTAATGTAAGCATTCTGCTTCTTGACATAATGAAACACTTGTTCCATTATTCATCAGGTTCAGTTTCACCTTGAGTTAATACCCCATAGATGCAAATCCTATACAAAGCACTAGAGATCCTGCTAAGTCTATATCGATGCAAAATTGGTGATGAATATGTGTCCACCCAGTCAGCAGGATATATTCATGCCTATAATGTACTGCAATGCGTTCAACTCGGCATGAAAAGAAGGCAAAAAGTCAATAACTTTAACGGCTCCTGGATGTAGCACTACTCCCTGGGCAGTGTGTGTTAATAACTCTAAAGCACATAAACAGACATCCTGATGTCGTCGTCAGCAAATTCTAGCGGTGTTACAGAACAGTTTAGAGAGGTCAGGAATATCAAATGAACCAGCTGCTCCTGTTCAATGAGGTGTAAACGGTATAAATAAGATTCAGGGTAAATCCCAGAGGTGAAATTTATAGCAACACGATTGTCGATACAAGTGTACAGATTGATGCCGATCAATTGTACAATCTCTTGTACAAGGATTTGTTAGTAAATCTAAATTTAAGTGTTGAGATCGATGCAGAGTTGTTAGCAAATCCAAGGCACATCTGACCTTCATATAAACAAAGCCAAACAAATGAATAAACGTTTTATATTAGACTGATTTCATATATAGACACATCACTGTCTGCAAGGTTGATTGTCGTACAAGGTTCTGTTGATATACCTGTGAGAAGGCCTTCTGACCAGGATGTGTTTCTGTGACTTTAGGAGCTGGACTGTGCTCTGGCTCAATGCTACGCTCCTCGGTCTCCATCTGATCGTTTTTCATGTCGGACTGATGCATGTACAGGTCTGCAGAAGATACAAGATTGTGAGTGAATGCACAGATACACACAACACACCTATTACGAAAAAAAAAAAAAAAAAAAAAAAACGTAGCCCAGGGAAAATTGCTTGTAAATGCGAACGAGTGTGTGAATGTTTGTGTGCATGGTGACCTGTGACAGACCTTACAGGGTAGCTGAATATGCAGTTGGAAACTTGAAAGTGCTAACTGCCCTTTTTCATATAATTGAGCTCACTATTAGGTAGTATTACTCTGACTGACACGGGAGAAAGGAATGGCATCCTACCCACTCAAAGAGCAAGGACAATTTGGCTCTTTTGCACCTCCAGCCTTGTACAGCTGTGGCATTGCTGGGTTTCAAACCCACAGTCTCTCAATGATAGGAACCTCTCAAGAGCCGTAATCATAGTTTAGCAGAGTAACTATTACTGTAGCTTGGCTGGCTCAATGTGACATTAGTTAATGGTGAGAAAAGCTAATAGTATTCACTCTTTTAGGTCATTCAAGACATGATTATATTGGTTACGTGTTCTCTCATTTTGCGAAATCATTCATAATTGAACATGTATGAAATTGAATTTAATATAAATACCTATCACGTAGGATTGCTAACTACTGTAGGTCATATTCGCTAAATTGAGAGTTTCGTTCCGCCCTGGCTCGGAATCTTACTTATGAGAGTCTGTAATTAAGCCAGGCAAAGTACACTAAATAGTCAAAAGTTTGTAAACACCTGACCATCACAACCATACGCAGGTCTTTCCCTAAACTGTTGCCACAAAGTTTAAAGCACACGATTGTATAGGATTTCTTCGTATGTTGTAGCATTAACATTACCCTTCACTGGAACTAAGATGTGGAAACCTGTTCCAGCATTACAACGCCCCTTTGCATGATTTGCCAACGTTGGAGTGGAAGAACCTGAGTGGCCTGGCCTACTCAAGCCCATCGAAGACTTTGGGGAGGAATTGGAACGCCGACTGTGCTCCAGGTCTCCTCGTCCGACATCAGTGTCCGATCTCACTAATGCTCTTTTGACTGAACGGGAAAATCCCCACAGCCACACTCCAAAATCTAGTGGAATCTACATCTGCAACGGGATGTTCAAAACGTACATATGGGTGTGATGGTCAAGTGTCACAATGGTCATTTTACATATACAGACGTTTGTTTCTAGGATTCGATTTTTAATCATTGTGTGACCCAGTACCATTTTGTCTAACCCATTGAATGCATGAGTGTGCCTGCGACATTGAGCTTCAGTAGGGGGGAAACCCACTATAAAAATCTTTATAAGCACAGAAGCACACCTGAGCCGCACAGAACCACACCTGAGCCGCAGAGGGCACTGATCAAATGAGTTAAACTTGGCCTAAGTTTAGCTTGAGAGTCAGAGGCTTAAATCTATACAAGTGGGTATAAATTGTACAGGAACATTATCGAGGCATTTGTCTGAGCAGTAATCTGGAGCCAGTCAATGGTGCAGCCTTTGTCTCCCAGCCTGTATGCACACTAGCAAGAACCTCTTTAGAGCATGTAATGCAATACACTTATCCTCATGAAGTGCTTGGAGCAGACTTTTATGTATCAAAAGGTGCTATAGAAATAAAGATGATCAGTATTATGATTCTAATCTTTAGAACTAGTTGAGAGGAAGCAGTGCTGGGGGTGTTTAATTGTAGTGCCAATACTCTATCACTGTGAGTGAAGATCTCATGGACACAAAGTGTTTGAGCTCCTCCTACTGGACACTATGAGTATTATTCCACTTACCAGCATTGTGTTCTACTTTGGCTGGTTCTATCTCCGCCACTGATGCTTCTTCTTTGTCCTCTGTGTACTGGTGAAAGTCACTGGTTCTGAGGGAAACCATAGTGTGATGAACTGGCAGATGGCTTGCGTTCATTAGTATTTTATTCGTAGCCGAGTCATGACAAGAATCAGCTAAGGCGAGACCAATTGTCTGACTTTCTCTCCTGGATGTTGGATTGTCTTTTAAAGAACTCTGGCACTCCAGTGATCGTGTGTATTCTTCTGCTTCTTTCACTTCAAAGCTCCAAAACGGCATCTGATCAGGGTTTTCATTTGTTTTCCCAACTTCACTTTTCTGCCTAGAATCATCTTCCTCAAACTGTTTTGAACAGGTGATCATGGGTATTTGCAGATTACCAAACCTCCGTCTCTTCACAGGATGGGTGTGAGTTATTACCTCTGCTTTACAATCCTCTTCACTAGAAGCCAGTAGCTGGATTCTTTCTTTCCTACTGGAGATCTCACTATGAGTCTCTGGTAATCCCATGACAGCCTGTGGGGTTCTCCTGTTAACAAAGCTGCTCCTGAGGAAAAGCTCTTCTCCCTGTGGATCTAGCTCTGGAGGGCTTCTGCTGGGACATGGGACATTATTACCAGAATTAAACTCTGAAAGACTGCCATCATCTCTATAATCCCGTGGCCTCCGATCACCTCGTTTATCTGCTCCCCATTGATTAAATGTGTTCTCTCCATCACCTAACTGACAGAGGTCAGGCTGACTGGGGTGCTCCATCTCTGGGGAGTGTTTGAATAATTGCCTCACTCTCTCCTTGTGTAGTCTGGAGTGAGTAAGACAGATGATGAATCGTCATTTTTGCAACCATATAAAGAATCATTAATGACAAGATCAGGATGAGGAAGATGTACTAAGCTTTTGCTATGATAGCTGGAGCTCACATAAAGCCTATGTCAAGGACACAAAAGCAGAGCTGAGGCGGTCTTTTAACTTTATTACAAAGTATCTGAAAAAAATGACGTTGCACAGTCTTGAAATATACATTTTAATCAAATTACCTCGTTCAAGAACTCACATTTTAGTCTGTGTGTGTGGTTCTGGAGGTTTGTTGAAGGCACACTGAATTTGTGACAGCCTGGGGGCTCTGCCAAAGGAGTCCGCTACTGAACAAACAATAAAATGCAATATTTAATTCACAGAACATCAAGAACTCATAAGATTTTAACATTAAAACACAGTCTGCCAGACTTTGGGGATATTTCCAAACACATTAGTTGGAAGCCAAATATCCAGTAGACATCCTTACTTTATGTTGTATAGGACAGCTTTGAATTTTTTTTGTTAGTGAGAAACGCATCAATAATTTTAGATATTTTATTGACTGGTGCATTATATTATGAGCTCACTATTCAGTTGTCACACAACTGAGTGTTAAACCCTTGTGCATCAATTAAAAAAAACGTTACACACAGGTCCATAGAGGACAAAAACGTCCATGTCCAAAAACAGTCATAAAAATATTACATATTAATATTTTCCCCACTTTGTTATTTTATTTTTTTTACAGCCTCAGTTCTAATCATAATTACCAAACATTCATTCATTTTCAGAACTTAACCCTTTAAATGTTGGTTTATTTATATAATGACAGATGAAAGAAAAAAAAAAGAAAAATAGTAATTACATCCATCCATCCATCCTCTACCGCTTACTCCTTTTTCAGGGTCATGGGGAACCTATCCCAGGAAGCATTGGGCACAGGGCGGGTTACACCCTGGACAGGGTGCCAGTCCATCGCAGGGCACAATCACATACACACTCATATTCATACACTACGGACACTTTAGATACGCCAATCAGCCTACCATGCATGTCTTTGGGAGGAAACCGGAGCACCCAGAGGAAACATCCGACACACGGGGAGAACATGCAAACTCCGCACACACAGGGCCACGGACTCGAACCCCGGACCTTGGAGGTGTGAGGCCAGACGTGCTAACCACTAAGCCACCTTGCGCCCCTAAGCAGAATTATTTCCACGGCAAAAAGGTCAAAGATATATTACATAATAATATTTATTTTTTTCCCCCACATTCACTGACTTAATTGATCACTGATCATAATTACCAAACATTCCTTCATTTTCAGAATTTTAACCCTTTAAATGCCAGTTTCTTTACATAATGCAAAAACTTTCAAAGCTTAGTAACCTTCTTACATGGGGTGGGATTTGTGGTTTCCAGTACAATATCATTTCTTTCTCTCAAAGGTTCACACGCACATGAAATTTTCAGTACAAACACACATACACACAGTTATAGCGGCATCATTTATACGGTTGGTCTGCAGCGCTCTATAATACAACAGAACAAGAAAAAACATGTATTTACCCTTTAGGCTAAACCTGTGAAAATACTACACATTTCAGTGTTTTTAAAAATGTCTTTCAATGTTTTGAAACCTCTTCAACAAAATAAAAGCCTATTAACACAGAATGCACGATTTTACGCTTAAACGTCACAGGGATTAAATATCGCAGTTTGAATGGGGCCACTTATATCCTTAAGGTCCTGAGTGTAACTATTTTATTTATCTAGTTTAAAACAGATTTATGAAAGCAAATAAGGGGGAAATATTTAAAATTCCAATACAAATATACATCTTTTGCTACATTTATGCTGTCTGCATTCAGACAAAACAAAAATGAACAAGACATAAGGATGCACAAGGGTTAACACAAAAAAATTCAGTTTCAAAATTAACATTTCTTTACTTTCACATATGTACAATTTCGATCTTCGCCATTTGTTATAGGATCCGATACATTTTCTCCTATATACCCAACCCACTATTATTGCTGCCATTAGCTAGTATGATACAGGATATTGGACTGGTGTCATCTTGAATACTGATTACACAGAATAACCATTCATGGAATGATTCCTCTCTAAACCTGACTCACTGTATGGTCTGCTGTCTATTCTGCCAGCATACTGAGCTCTCAGTGCAGCCAGGACCCTCTGGGCAGCTGCAGACAGAGGGCCTGCAGTCAGCATGCTACAGGGCTGGAACTCCATCTCACCTACACCTCTGTCTTTCCTCACTAAACAGACCTAAACAAACACAGAAACAAGAGCACTGCAAAGTTACAGTAGGCCTTCAGACTGCATGTTTTAGGAAGTGAAGTCGATCAGATTTTCACTGACATTATTTTTGATGCATCAAATAAGGAATTTGTATTAGACAAATTTATAACAAACATTGCCCGATTTAAATACTTTAACCAATGTGCATTTAAACTCATGAGAACAAATTTCCATCGAAGCGGATTTTGGTTTTGTTTGTTTACAGATGTACAGTTTAATGAAGATTAACAGGTAACTGGAAGTTTGGTCATCATATCAAACAGACACACGATTAGAAAACATGAAGCGCACACAGATTTTATTAACAAAAGTTCCTTATTAAAAAGTGTCTACTTTTCCAAAATTAGATGTACAAAGAAAAAACGGTTACTTTCTACAATCAAACGTCATTGACATTTTGGGTAGCACACTGCAGTTAAAAATGTCAAAAGGCAGTCCAGAATCCAGAAAAAGCACAAGCTGATTATGTTTTCACACGATTGGTGCTTTCGGGGTCAAAACTGCAACCCGTCTCCCCTGACCTCAGCTTCAGAGCTTCTCTCCTGGAGGGTCAGAGGTACACAATCTGCTCCTTCGCCTACTTAACACCAGCCCTGGCCTCCATCTCACGCACCACCTTACTGAGCAGGGTGGGGTCTAGGTGAAAGTAGACGTACAGTTCTCTCTCCCGTCTGAGGATGACGCTCTGCTCTAGTCGAGCCCTTTTGGTCCGCAAGTCTCCTACAATGTCCTGCAAAAGCTTGTACAGATTCTTCTGCTTCTCTTCCAGCTCACTCAGGACAACAGACACCTCCTATATACAAAAAAAAAGGACGAGAGAACAGATTACTTTTAATACTGAACAATATGGACAATATTGTGCAGCCTTGACACAGTGAATCTTTTGCAACAGCCCAATAACATTATGGTGCAGTACTTAACTTCAGGAGGGTTCAGGTATTTTCCCCCAGAAATGTTTTTTTTACATGCAACTCAAAGAAAACATGAAATTGATCATTGTATCCCTCCCTGTTCAGATCTGTTAATGAATGATGGTTGTAGCATCGCTCAGCAGTTACATTTTGTGAATTTGTGTGACGGAAGTAAAAAAAAAAAAAAAAACCACAATATAACACCAAAAGAACTTAGTGGGACTGGCAAACCCTAAAAAGTACACTCCTAACCCCAGGATGTAAAAGCACCGCCCTACAGAAGCCGTGCAAAACCGCCACCACACATGCAAGAGGATAATAATCAAAAGCATCTCACGCACGCTGCCTGCGAGCTCTCAGAATGAGGATGAGGAACAGAAAGGTGTGAGGAAAAACGTACCTGTGCATTGGGGCAGAGCTCCTGAGCAGGTGTGGCTGTAGCACATACCTGCGGCCTTAGGAGCGGCTGCACAATATCTGAATAGGCGGAGCGCTCCAGAACATCGCGGTCATGCTCTAAACGTGCTCCGCTGTAACCCTGCTCTTGAGCTGCCCTTTCCAGAGAACCGTGAACAGAAACAAGCTCTTTCTGCAAGCTAGATGCTTCAGTTTCCAACCTCCCGTAGGTCAGGACGGGATCCTTACACTCAGAGAGCTTGCCCAGCTCCAGCATCTGCAGCAGCCTGAGATACACACACACACAAACACACAAAGAAAAGTTGAGAATGAAACAAGGATAACATAAGATGACATTTAGATTTATTCATTCATCCTCACCTGCTAAGGGCTACGTCTTTAGAGCTGATGACCTGCAGTTTTGCGTTACGCCAGGGCATTAGACAGGGTGTTTGGGTCAGTTCAGGCTGGGTCAGTATATTCCCTCTCTGAGCTGCACTCTGAGATGCCCCTTCCAACCTGCTGATGACCTCATCCAGCTGAGTCGCCGTCCTTCTCCCAGTCCTGAGCTCAGTGTCCTGCGCCAACCGCAGCACCTCAAACGACGCCTTCTGTCGGAGGAGCTGGTCCCTGACCTCAGTCTGCCTGGCTGTGTAATAGTCCTGCCTGGCAATCTGAAGTGCCAAGTCACCACGTACTACAGGCACGTTCAGCAGGTGAGCGCTGTCGCGCAGAGCAGAACGGACAGGCTCTCGCATCAGAGCCTCGAGGTCAGACTGAACAGAGAGAAGTTGTGAGTGCAGAGCAGGCTTGCGCCAGGAGGCCTGCAGAGAGCCCATTGGCTAGAAAAGGGAGAGAACGAGAGGAACAATGATAAAGTTAAAGATATGGAACTGTATCACAGTGCAGGAAACAATCTTTCTGCACGAAACATGATTGTATACATATTGGTAACTTAAACATATATCACTTGTGTTCGTGTTAGAGCCTGTTAAATTCTTTTAAATATTCAATTCTTCATTTAAAAAATTATTTATGCATTACAATATTAACTACTCAGATCAACCACAAAGGCTGAAAAGATTTAATGTTAATGAATCTAATAATTTGTTTAATGATTATATTGACCTATATTTCTTAAAAAATCAATTCTAGCCCTCTTCAAGTTGTCATATGCAGATTTTTTATTCTCCAAGCTATTCATCACACTACATAGCGTATAAAAGAGACTTCATAGTCAGGATTCAGCCACAGACATAAAGTCTGATACGCATTATAATATCACCTCTGGGTCAAACCTATTATTATTATTTTTTAAATATGGGTGATTAGACACTTGATATGACATTTGGTGCAAATGCTTAATAACTGTGTTTCGAGATGGTTCTAGAAGTAAGCCAAGAAGAGGAATCTGAAACATCCAAACGTACACTATCGGTCAAATGTTTCGAGAACCTCGACTGAAATGTTCTTCATGATCTTAAAAACCTTTTGATCTGAAGGTGTGTGATTAAATGTGTGAAATCGGCGTGAAATTAACTTATTTCATTAGAAAACTAATATTTTATTTACAAAAATATATAATTTTTTAAAACAGACGACTGAGTGAAATATTCTGAAAAGCAGCCGATAAGTGTCCAGCGTAGATGTGAACTCCTTTAATACTGCTTAAAATGCATCTCAGGGGAATTACTCAAGAAATCGGTTGAGAAAATGCCAAGAATACATTTCTGGAAATTCTAGGTGAAAAAGTATCTACTTTGAAGATGCTAAAATACTAAATAAATTTATTTATTTTGGATTTTTTTTTTTATCACACCCTAATTCCCATAGTTACATTTGTGTTACTCCAGAGTTTTGATGAATTTATTATTATTATTCTAAAATGTGGGAAAAAAAATTAATGAAAATAAAGAATGAGAATCTAAACTTTTGACTGGTAGGGTGCATTTTTTACGCTTTACCTGTATACGTAACTGTGTTTGGCTGCCGAGCTGCTCAGTGAGCCAGTTCTTCAGTGCTTGGTCTCCACGCTCCTCTGCTTGCTCCTTCAGCAGCTGGTGCTGCGCTACAATGTGAGCCCACTGCAGCTGGGCCATCTCCTTCCTCCTGCTCTCTACAAGCTTCTCATCCTTCTCTTCCTCACTCTCACTGCAGCAGCTCAGCTCTGTCAGATGGAAGCGTTTGAAGTTTGAGGTCTCTACCATGTCTGAGATGCCCTGGAAGAACTGACGCTGGGTGTAGGTGGCCAAGGCTTTAGTGTTTTTCTCCTCCTGGTTGAGGAAATCATCCAGAGGAAGCTGGGACAGAAGCACTGATTGAGAAGCAGAGGGTGCGGTGGTTTCATTATTTTGTCCCACTGACAAGTCTTCAGTATGGAAGAAACCAGCAAGCTTCTGGGTCTCCTTCACGAGACCTTCTAAGGCAGCATTTGTGGCTGCGTTTTCAACTGCGAGAGCGGAGCTGGCCTCCTTCATCGCACCGCTACCTTCCTGGAGCAATTCAAGAGCCGCAGACGAGTCAGCGCCTCGGCTTGCCGCAAACACCTGAAGCTTTTTAAGTCTTCGCAACTTCAGCTGCTTCTCTTTCTGTAGTTCCTGAAGCTCAGCTTCTAACTCTTCTACTGAAACATCCTCCTCCCCACAAAGTGAGGACAGTGACCCACCCACATCAGTCGGTCCACACGTTTTTAACAGATCCCCGAGTGTCGCGTCGTCCATGATGGGCTTCCCAGACATGCGCAGCACCCGAAACGCCTGCACTTCTTCTGGAGCGAGGGCATTGTTGTGGTTCAGACGGTGGCAGAAGACACGCAAAAGATGCAGGTTGTCTGACGCCGTGTCAAACAACCAATCAAATTCCGAACCTTTCAGCGCAGATGCATTTGGGTAACCCAACCGTGACAACGCCTCAACGAACCTCTCCCCATTGAGCATGATTGTTGGAACGCCGCGTCCCCAAACAAGCTTACAATTTTTTTCCCCTGCAGTAAATTATGAGAAGAAAGTCAGATTTATTTAACCTCCTAACCCAAGAAAACAAGTATGAATATGAGAGAGAGAGAGAGAGAGAGAGAGAGAGAGACGCATTACACGAAGCCATTA
The DNA here is from genome assembly GCA_022414735.1 of Noturus placidus. Taxonomy (NCBI): domain Eukaryota; kingdom Metazoa; phylum Chordata; class Actinopteri; order Siluriformes; family Ictaluridae; genus Noturus; species Noturus placidus. The sequence goes on from JAFFST010006251.1 coordinate 50,011, forward strand.
AAATGCAAGTGCAAGTTTTGATATAATGGCTGACTAGGAGAACCGCAATGCTTTGTCCAGCGACACGTCCTACAAAAATGTTGGGGGGAAATAAAGTTGCTGGAGAGCAAGAAGACAAGTTGGAGAGTGAGGTCAGGAAAATAAATATTACAGAAATGCCATAGAAGAACCATTTCTTCTTTACTGCTGCAGTACAAAAAGCTGTGGAATGACCAACACTAAGTTTCTTTTTTAAATATTCACATATATAATAATACATACAGTGTTTTTCTTAATCAATCAAAAGCTCCCAAAAAAAAAAAATAAAATCACGGTGAGGCTGAAACGTCTGAACGTCACGTTCGGTGACCAAAACCTGACGGTCACAGGTATCAGCCTCACCGTGATTTTTTTGGGCGGCGCTTCTGATTGATTAAGAAAAACAATATATTTGTAAAAATGCATTATACATGAAAAAAATATATTTAAAAAATAATAATAAAAAAAAACAACTTGTGTTGGTCATCCCACAGCATTTTTGTGTAGATATCACTGCTGTACATGTAGACTATCGAGCAGCAAGTTTGTTTGGGGTCTATAGAAATCTACACACCACTAATATTTTATGTGTAAACACATAACATTGTTATAACTGTCATCTCCTATTCCCAATAATCTCCAGACAGAAAAAAACATTGATGAATAAATGAATAAAAGGGACCCTGAAGGGATAAGTGCAGCTGTGGCTTAGTCGGTAGAGCGGGTTGTCCACTAATCGTAGGGTTAGTGGTTCGAATCCCGGCCCGGATGACGCCACATGCCGAAGTGTCCTTGGGGAAGACACTGAACCCTAAGTTGCCCCCGATGGCAAACTAGCACCTTGCATGGCAGCTCTGCTACCATTGGTGTGTGAGTGTGCCTCATTTGTAAGTCGCTTTGGATAAAAGCGTCTGCTAAATGAATAAATGTAATGTAAATGTAAATAAAAGCTCTATACAAGTGCGCCATTTACCCTTTACAAGAGTGAGTCTTCTGTCCTGAAATGTCTCCTGTGAGGAGACAAAGCGCTCTCACATAAACGTCTCCTTACAGAGAACTTCACCTGACCAGTGTTTAATGAACTCTTATTATAGAAACAACACATTAAAACCAATGCTTTAATAATAATAATAATAATAATAATAAATTAAACCTTTGATTTGAATGACAGTAAACTACAAATGCAGCTGTTGTTACAGAATATGAAATATTATAATAACCAATAAGTCACCTCGCTACAGGAGCTTAACATACAAACATACAAGTCGGAAAAGTTAGGGGTCATCTTCAAATTGAACGCTGAATTGGTCGCATGCTGAACGAATAAAGTGACAGTTGAAGCTGCACAAAGATGGCGTTAGCTTAGCAACACAGTGAAGAGTATGTTATTCAAGTATACTAGCTAGGACACAGCTAGCTCGAGCTAGCTAACAAGTCAGCGCGATAACGTCACGAAAGTAATAAATTAATGAACACTAGCTGGATAAATGTCATTGTTTTTTTTTTCTTCTTTTTTTTAAAGAAAGTTCTTACCTGTGATTAAAACTGTGCTTCTGGTTAGTTTGTTGGTCTCGCGAACAGTTAGCTGTGTGGCTAATCTCTCAGCGAGGAGAGTTCGCGTCTCGTGAAGCCCGTTCAAAAACTACGGAAAGAGCCCGCGCATGGCTACGTCACTTCCTGTGGGTGGGCTGTTCTTTATTAATTCATATGCCACATGAAATAAACATTAAACCATAACGAAAATTTGCTGCTTGTTTTATTTTCTTCCGGAATTAAAGAACTGAATATGCGTTTTGATTTGGGTCGCCACTTTAAAAATAGTTTTAATAAGTGTTTTTATTTGTTTTTTTGTTTTTTTTTTAAAGACGTGATTACGTTGCCAAGTCAGATATGGGTGGCGTCCTTTTCTGTAAACCAATCAGAATCCAGGTGACGTAGCGTAAGCCTATGAGACAAAAGGATAAAAGCACGAGCCAGTTGACACACCTACACCCACACAAACACATGTCAGTGCTGTGGGGTTGTACGGACATCTATAGCAGGTAAAGGGAAAAAAAAACACAATACCTAATCAAAACTATAAATAATATTTGCACTTTTTTAAGCAGCGTTATTTCAAGCAAATGCATTTGGTATAAAGAATAACAGCATGGAAATAGATTAAACTTTCTACTGTTGTGTTCAAGCCTGTATCGTTAGCTTGCTGTTCGACTCGAGAAACTTTGGAGTCGACTCCGACTCTGATTCGTGTCGGTTGAATTCACTGGATTCGATTCCGGAAAATTTCTCGATACTGTCAGACTACTGATGTTTACGATGTGTAGAAATGCATTTTGTGTGACCGCGAATTATTATTTTTTGCTTTCATAATTTACCTCGACCGTGAGCGAACATGAGCTGTTTATATTTCACAAGCTTTTGGAGTCGATTCTTTAGAGTCGACTAGAATCGCGGAATTGACTCTTTGGCTGGTGTCGACTCCGTCCTAGTCGTTCATTTATGGAAACATTGACGTCTTAAACAATACAATTTTAATACAATTGTGCTTAACGTTAATTAACATTGGCTTTTACTGCATCTTTACAGTATTTAATCCTATCACATCAAAGGTGCAATTAGGACTCATAGATATTTGCATATATGCTTTCATATCAATTGCACGTAAATATACAAGTATATCTCAAGGTACAGTATATTGCAATATCAATATGCAGCATTATAAAGACTAACATTTTATTCTGTCTGCATTCTGAAACCCCAGATTCTTAGCGAGGTATGCAGTAGTTTTACACTCTTCATTATTTACCCCAGTTGCCTCAAGCAAAAATATGGTCCAAGCCAAGACGTGGATCCTGAAGCAGCACTTTGAGGGCTTTCCTAAAGACAGTGACTTTGAGCTGAAGCTGGAGCAGCTGCCTGAGCCAAACGATGGAGGTTGGTGTATGAACACACTTCATGTTTTTGTCTGCTGGATTCGTATCTTATTTTTGCTCATTGTGAATAATTATTGCAGAAGTACTTGTGGAAGCAGTGTTCCTAAGCGTGGATCCCTACATGCGGTAAGCATCAATCTGTCTGTTCTTTCAACTTGGACATTTGAGGTAAATAAACATGTATGTACATCGTCTTTTTCATAGTTTTTTTTTTTTTTTGCTTTTCAAATCCAGAAGTTATATTTTTGATTAAAACCTTTTCTTTGTTTGTCATTTGACCTTCAGTTAGATTCTGGATGGCGTTGACTGGTGTTTATTTTTTATTTTAAATACTATACATGTTCCTGTGTTCACATGGGTTTTTTTTTTATTTTTAAACTATTTTAGCGACGGTGTAGTTTTGCTAGTTAAACAATTAAAACACATTTTCTGCCTTCTGCTTGAGATATTAAGCATATTAGGCTGTTGATTGTCACTTTATTTTCAGCCCTTTTAGTAGTGTGCGAATGCAGCCAGGAGACGTGATGATCGGCACGCAAGTGGCCAAGTAAGAAGGGCAAACTCTTGCACTATGTTACTGAATCAGTTTCTGTCTTTATTACTACTGTCAAGTCCATTCAGTCCTTTATGCTCATATCTTTACTCATGTTTTTCTTCTCAGAGTAATTCAGAGTAAAAACCCAGCATTTCCTGAGAGCAGTCATGTGGTTTGCCGATGTGGCTGGAGAACACACACCGTTTCAGATGGAACCGGTTTCACCCGGGTCCTGAGTGACTGGCCTCAGGATGTTCCTCTTTCTCTTGCTCTCGGCAGCATCGGCATGCCAGGGTACAAATTCAGATTATGATCCTTGATCAACTGGACGATAAAGTAATTCAAAATAACAAAGGATAAAGGTGGAAGCATGCATTTGGAAATGATTTATGTATTTCATATTTGTTCAATGCTATCAGCTGTGCCTGTGATCACTTAAATCCAATTTGAGATTTGAGTTTTCAATCATGTCTCATATTGGAGAAACATGTTTTATGTCTTCTCTTTTAAAAATAATAAATAAACCCTGTAAATCTTCAGATGCTTTGCAGGTTGCTATGAAACTTGGACTCTGGTTTTGCAGGGCTTGCTGCATTTTGCATTGCATGTTTTTCTTTCCACAGGCTGACTGGTCTATATGGTTTAGAAGAGGTTTTGGCCATCAAACCGGAGGAGACCCTCCTGGTGAACGCAGCAGCCGGTGCTGTTGGGAGCGTTGTGGGTCAGATCGCTAAACTGAAGGGTTGTAAAGTGGTGGCTTCAGCTGGGAGCGACGCTAAAGTGGCCTATCTGAAAGAGCTGGGTTTTGACTATGCCTTCAACTACAAAACGGTGTCATCTCTGGAGGAAGCTCTAAAACAAGCCTCACCAGAGGGATACGAGTGCTACTTTGATAATGTAAGGAAATGGTTTTTAGGTCTGTAGTAGAACCCTCTTCCTTAAGGTCTACTTTCCTCTCAACCAAATTTCAATACACTTGTTTTAGTTTATCAAGAGCTTCTTAAGGCAATGATTAGATGGCCAGGTGGGCATGATTATGGTTGGAGCTGAGGTCTTCAGGAAGGTAGATCTCCAGGAGCTGGGTTTGTGACCACAGCTGTAGAAGAAATCGGCGTGTTCTATTTGGTGGCTCATTTATGAGGGTAATGAACTAATGGTAGTACAGGCTTGTCCTGTTTTATCTGGAATGGAAAGGTAAATTTAATGAGAACTTACACCCACATCTATGGCATTTAACATGCCCCATTTTTAATTTGTTTTTTTTTTTATACAGCAGTTGAGGGTTAAGGGCCTTGCTCAAGGGCCCAGCAGTGGCAGCTGGGATTTGAATTCATGCCCTTCTGATCATTAGCCAAATATCTTAACCACTGAGCTACCACTGCCAATAAAAATGGTGTGGCTTGTGCTTAATTTTAAAGAGGCCAAATCTATTGAAAAACAAAATGAGCTGATTAAACCGGAGGATTCAGGTGTGGCTTCTGCTTGATTGGAATGTAACCCTGCACCCACACCAGCTCTTTGCGGAAAAGACTGGACACCCCTGCTCTAGTATTCTTATTTCCTCTAGGTTTGTTGATGCCCTAAAGGACCATTTACCTGTATTTAACAGGTTGGTGGACACTTCTCCAGTGTTGCACTCTCCCAGATGAAGAAATTTGGGAGGATCGCTGTTTGTGGAGGAATCTCCCTTTACAATGATGAAGTACCCCAAACAGGTCTGTCGGCATTTGATGCCAAACTTCAATTGCATCTTGGTATTTAAGTATTTGTGTTCAGGTTAACTGTAAATTTTATACAAATGGAAGCTTTCCAGAAAGTTGATCCTTTAAAAAAAAAAAAGGGCCTAGCTTGTGATACTGTATTTAGCAAATGTAAGACACATTTGTCTTCTTGCTCTTAAATGTGTATATTACAATGTCCTTGGTCTTTTATCCACTGGGATGTCTTGAGTACTATATGGGGTACAGCCATTTTGTAGTGTTTTCTGAATTCTCATAGGATAAATCATTCCCTGGATGGTGCACTTTTATTATTACTTATAGTGCAACTGATGTACACTACTTCTGCAATAAGTACCACAGTGTATAGTGATTTTTCATTCAGCTTTTCATTTAATTGTTAAGCTGGATACCAGTGCAGATAAACTTTGTATGTAAATGAGTCACACTACAGATGACCAAGTATTTGTTTGATGTAAAAGTAACAGTCGTGCATGTGCGATTTAAAATGATTTATCCTTTATTGTATATTTATAGCTTTGGCTTGATGGGTTAATCCTATTATTCATTGTTTTACATATATATCATGATGTTTCTTGAATATTAAGTTCTGTTTGAATTCCGTCTCGTGTTTCCTTAACTGCTGCCCCATTATCGTGTTCTATATAGAACAGTATATCGTGAACAAGTGAGGGAGAGCTTTCAGACAGTGAGTCTCTGTACTCCATTATTAGGCTCTGAAGAGCATTATTGAGGCACTCGCTCATTTGAGGTGAAGTGAGGAGGCCCGGAGTGCCGTTAAACTCTTCCACTCAAACTTCTGCACAATATGCTCTTATAGAGCTCACACTGTGCATGGGGCCTCTTCGTTCCAGTGACTGGAAATCTTAATGCTACAGGGTTAATACATTCTGTACAATTGTATGCTTTCAAACAATTTGTGGATTAACCTCATGGGTGTGATCATGTGTCCACATACACTATGGCACATATGGCAAAAGTATTATAATGGGGAAGGGTCTCTGTTTCTCACAGGTCCTTATCCACACCTGCCTATGATCTTTAAGGAGTTGCGGATGGAGGGCTTCTTGGTGGGGAGATGGGCGCATAAGGATGAGGAGTCTCTGAAAAGGCTGTTGACTTTGTTGCAGGAGGCAAGTAGTAGTTTCTTCTAAATCTCTTAACTCCTCATTGCACGTATTCGCTAATGTGGAGTCTTTGAATTCAAATTTAATTGGCTTATCCACATTTTTTTTGGACTGGCTGTTTTTGTTTATTCTGTAGGGAAAGCTGACGTGTCGAGAGCATGTGACTGTGGGATTTGAGAACATGCCAGCTGCCTTCATGGGGATGCTGCAGGGAGAAAACCTCGGGAAAGCCATTGTTCAAGTCTGAAAGCTTCTGGCTCAGAATTGTGAAACTGTCCCCTGCTACACATGTAATAAAATCTTGGGTTTGTCTTTGTAGAGAGTTTACTTTTTATTTTTTTTATATATTTTAAAAAAATATTTTGGTCTAGAATGGTTTATAGTAGAGAAAGCAGCTTTTAAAGATGAAAGTAAAATTTTGGCAGAATTAAAATTGTAGTTAAGCTGTTCTGTGTTCACGCTGCAACACACCTTGCAGGTGCATCTAAAAAAAAAAAAAAAAATTAGAATATTGTGGACAAGTTTATGGTCCCCCCCCCCCCTGTAATGTAATTCAAAAGTGTATCTTTCATACATTACATATACATATATTCATCACACATGGGGGGTGGATATGTCAAGCCTTTTTTAGTTTTGTGTGCAGCACATGAGACAACTGGGATTGTGTAGATATGGATGGAATGGTTTCATGACCAAGAGGTTTCCCTTCAGGTTTTATTTCTCCGTTAATAACAGGAGTTATTATTTAAGCTCAAAATGGTTGGTACCCACTAGATGGTGCTGTGATACAATATTGTTAATGATTCCATTAAAATCAAATAGACAAGGAAATATTGAAAGTTACTGAGGAATGTATCATGCAGTGCTTTCTGGGTTTGTCCAACTGCAATGCAGGTACTTTTCTCCACATGACCTCATGCCTAAGGATAGTGCCTTAATGAAAATGTAAAAATTTCTTTGCGCCCCAACCCCCCACACACACTCCTTTAATGTCATATAGCAACATAATTAGTCAAATTACACACTTGGTGTGCTGATGGGACAAAACTTGTGTTGTCTTTAGAGTGTTTCTGTGTCCAGGGATATACAGTGACAATCTACTTTGACTTCATGGCTCACTGTAATGGTACTTTTTTGACTAAAATTATAATACTGGAGTGTTTAAAATTTTTTTCAGCTTTTTTGTTGCAGGCTAAAACGTAATTTAATCAGACAACACTATTAAAACAATGGTATGTGCAAACTTAAAACAAAAACTGGGACCCAATCAATGCAATGAGGTTTCCTGCTCATGGTCTATCATTTAGGCATCAGCACTCCTGGTTTGAACAGTGAAATATTAACCTGGTAATATTATCTTTCTTTGTATACTGTTGACCAGTGGTCACTAACCCTGTTCCTGAGGATTAGCTCCAACCATAATGATCCACCTGACTAATCATTGCTGGGTGTTAGAATTTGGTTGGAGATGAAATGTGCAGGAAAGCAATTGAGGTGGTGGGATGGCATTTTAGCTTAAGCATAGCTCAGTTGCTTAGTTAATAGTCATTCAAAAATGCCTTCCTTGTATATATGCATCCATTTTCAGTACTGCTTATCCTACACAGGGTTTCAGTGAGTCTGGAGCACATCCCAGGGGACTCTGGGCACAAGGCAGGGTACACCCCTGGACAGGGTTCCAACCCATCACAGGGCACAATCACACACAGTGGGCAATTTAGGAAATGCCAGTCAGCCTACAACATAGGTCTATGGACTGGGGGAGGAAACCAGAGTACCATAAGACCTCTGAAGCATTGGGAGAACATGCGAGCTCCATTCACACAGGGCAACAGCAGAAAACAAAACCCTAACTCGGGGGAAATGTGCTAACCACTAAGCCATCATGCCCCCTTCCTCAGATATATAACATTTTCAAATTAGTTGTCTCAATTTGGGAGATATGTAAAAGATATTTACTCAAGTAATTTTTTACCAGACAACTTATTAGCAGAGCTACTGTTAACAGCCTAAAGGTGATTATTTTCCAATAACAATGTCCCTCTATCACATTCGTAGTCCCTGCTATCACTTTCATCACAACAGCTATAAACACTCATTCTCTAACCTGCCTTTTTTCGCTCTCCTAAAGTTCATAAAAGAAAGAAATTCAGCTTGTCATGTTACCATGACAATTCAAAGCCCTCTGTTCTGAAGACTTTACCCATGTTGAAAAAAGTTGAGCAAAACCATTAACCCTCAACGTCTCAGCTGTATCCTGTATCAATTGTAAAAAAAAAAAAAAAAAAAAAACATTTTGGATGTCAGCTAGATCAGTTAAATATTACGTTTCATATTCTTCATGGCAGGTTTATGCCGTGGTTGTTTTTAGAACAATATTCTGCCTTGCTTAATTTTTCTCTACACTACTTCCTTTGGTAAAATTAAAGAAGGAGATTGCAGCACTGTTAGTAGGAGAGGTTACAAAAACTTGCAAAAAAATTGCCTGCACCACATCAAAGGAAATGAGACTAGTTTGCATAAATCTCCAGGGCATTGAAATGTCACATAGACACAGCTCTTATGTCCCATCTTCTAGAACGCACCGGCAGCTGGGAGCTGTGTGTCCAAATGAAAGGATGATATTAAAGTTTGCTATCTGCTGGCCCAGTGGTGAATGAGCATATTTATTTTGGCTAATATTACTTCTCCCATTGTGTGTCCACTACGATGTAGTCATTCACTACATCAACACCATCACCATCTTTCTACTTCTACAAAAATGATGGGTCCTCAGATTTAGTGACAATATCTAATAATGAACATCTAGGCTAAAAGTCATGTAGTATATAGTAGTGTATTATTATTGTGTAAAAAAAAAAAAAAAGTCATTTGATTCATTACATCAATCAGCCTTAGTGTGACCTCATATCCTGTTTACAGGTTGAGGAATTATGCGGGGCAAACCAAAATGCACTGAAAGAGAACGTCCATCGTTATATTTAAAGCAACACCATGTATATTAGGTTTGATCTCTCCATTGTAGGAAGCTCTACTGCAAGATTATAATTCTTCATCATATCCCATATTTCTCAATCAAAAGGTTTTGGTGTGCAGTGCCAAAGACATCTATGGACACCTGGCCGTCACACCAATATATGGCCCTTCCCCAAACTGTTGCACACAATTGTATAGAATGTCTTTGTATGCTGTTGTATTACAGTTTCCCTTCACTGGAATTAAGGGGCCCAAACCTGTTCCAGCATCACAAGACTCTTGTACACAAAGCAAGCTCCATGAAGACATGGTTTATCAAAGCACAGAGCCCTGACCTCAACCCCTCTGAACAATTTGGGGATGAATTGGAACATTAACTACACACCAGACCTCACTAATGCTCTTGTAGAGAGATGGAAGCTATTATAACAGCAAAGGGGGACTAAGTCTGGAATAAGATGTTCAGAACGCTCATACAGTATGGGTGTGATGGTCAGGTTTTCAGTCATATCTCTTTTTGGAGAATGATCCTTCTAGCGTCTTTAAAAAGAACTGAAAAGCTTCAGATGCTGAGCAGCATTTCTGAAGCACTGACAAACACCGACCATCAGTTCATTCTGACACCTTTTGTCATTTTGTAGAATAGAAAGAATATTACATTACAACGTTTTTACTTTGTGTTTTATTAACTGGATGCCTTCTTTACAGTGGATACATTTAGAAAATGGAATTTATTCATCAAATCACCAATGACGATAAATGTGCGATAAAATACTTCAAATTGTTATTTGATTGACAGGGCGCTTCAAAGCAGGAACCCAGCATTTTCCTGTGGGCTGTTATGTGGTCACTCCATGCATGTGGAGGACACACAGTGTGACCAATGGCAAAGCAATGTTTGGCCTTGATATTAACCTGCATTCTTCCTCACTGGCCCTGAGACGTTCCTCTTTCACAATTTTTCACACCTTTGTGTAAGTTTTGTAGGAAAGACTAATCTGTCAAACTCATAAATGAGCCGAACTCAAGCTTGAGTGAAACCATGCAATTCCATCTACTTATGCACTGGTTTGTGTTCTGCAGCTCAACCCTGACCTGATCTTTTAATGACTAAATGCTGCATAGCAAGTTCAGCAGGAAGCTTCTACAATAATCCACAGTTTACATACAGTATTCCTTACGTTTCCAACCAATGGTTGGTCTAAAAATCTGCTGTTGATTGGTGGAGTGTTCAGATAAAAAGCAGGGTGGTGCAGTGTTTATCCAGTAGAGTGCTTTAGAAGGAACGTTTTCACTGCAGCAGAATCATGATTAAAGCAAAGGTCTGGACACTTCGCAAGCATTTTGTTGGCTTTCCAAAGGAGAGTGACTTTGAGCTTAAAGAAGAGACATTACCTGAGCTTCAAAATGGAGGTAAGTATTAATATAATATAAAAAGATTATGGTGGCCTGTTTCCCAGCAATGGTGCATGGCACATACCACTGGCGCTAATTTGTGTTTGAACTGTTTCAGAGGTCCTACTTGAGGCCATCTTCCTCAGCCTTGATCCATATATGAGGTACATAATTTGCAATTTGTACATTTATTTTCATTGTCTTGTAGCAGCTCTATGTAGTGATGATGATGTCCTGGAAGGTGTGTGCTATTGCAAAATTCACTCTCTGGAAATGAATGATTTATTAAATTGGCACAGTGGGGTACAACACATCTCAAACGGATACCGTAAGCAAAAAGCTCGTGTGATATTGCAGAATACGTCACAACATTTACAAACCCAATTCTAAAATGTAAAAGTTGATAAGAAAAGTCAATATGCCTAAGCATTTCCCCCTGTAATATCGTACAGGGTCAACACACTAGCATTAGTGTATTCGTGCATCTTAGCATGAAAAAAATATCAACTTAAATGAAAGTATGGGGATTGAGACAAAATTTATTGTACACGTCATAATCAAGTGAAAGTTACAAATATCCACACAAAATAAATTATTTGAACTGAAATCAGAAGTGAGGACATTAACAACTTTTAAGTACATGCTTGTTGTATGTAATATTGCTTATTGCTTAAGAAAGGCTGATAAGCATGTAAAGCATTCATGACGTGATAGTGTGATAGTGGGGGCAGTGGTGGCTAAGGCTCTCGGTTACTCATTGGAAGATCGGTGGTTCAGGCCCCAGCAGTGCCAGGCTCTGGGTTACTGATCGGTAGGTCGGGGGTTCAAGCACCAACACTGCCAGGCTGTTGGGCCCTTGAGCCAAGCCCTTAACCCTCTCTGCTCCAGGGATGCTGTATCATGGCTGACCCTGCACTCTGACCCCAACTTCATGACATGATGGGGTATGCGAAGAACAGAATTTCACTGTGCTGTAATGTATATGTGATAAATAAAGACTCATTTTCATTATATGTCAGAGATTGATTTAATCTCTTTTCACTGTATTTTTCCCCCCAATATGGACTCTTTAGTAATCAAACTATTTGTATTATATTTTATCGTTTTGCATGCCATGTGTCAGTATGTTTCTCTGTTACTGCAGAGCTGTGAATTCAGCCTTAATGAAAGAAGGTGATGTGCAGATTGGAGCTCAGGTTGCAAAGTAAGTCAAGCAAACACATCGACAATAAGATATTTCTGTTTTATTATGTCATGGTGTAAAATATAAATAATATTACATCAATGCATTTTATCGCATGCGTTTTATTATTTTGGTCTCTTCTTTAGATTAGAAAATGTTTACTCATATAACTGAGCCATGACTTTAACCAGGTCATTACAGTGCATCTCCAAAACAATAATAAAAAAATTGTTCGTTTGCCAGGGTCCTTCAAAGCAGGAACCCAGCATTTCCTGTGGGCTGTTATGTGGTCGCTCCATGTGGATGGAGGACACACAGTGTGACCAATGGCAAAGCAATTTTTATCCTTGATATGAGCCGAATTCTTCCTGACTGGCCACAAGACGTTCCCCTTTCCTTGGCTCTTGGTGCACTAGGGATGCCTGGGTAATGAATTATTATTATCAGTAAGAAAAATCAGTTCATTGCAACCATCTCAGAAGAAAATACAGGATAAACAATATGAATATTTCTTTATATGTTCATTCTACACGGGTCAGTTTGACTGCCCTGTATGGCCTAGAGGAGATTCTGCAGGTGAAGTCAGGTGAGATTGTGCTGGTGAGTGCTGCAGCCGGTGCTGTGGGCACCATGGTGGGCCAGATTTGTAAGATTAAAGGCTGTAAAGTGGTGGGTTCGGCTGGGAGTGAGGAAAAAGTGGCCTACCTGAAGGAGCTGGGCTTTGACTATGTTTTCAACTACAAGACCATACCTTCTCTGGATGAGGCACTGAAGCAAGCGTCACCTGAAGGCTACGACTGCTACTTTGAGAATGTAAGTTTTAGAAGCTAAGACGATTAATATAGCGTTTATTTATTATTATTATTTTTTTACGATTTATACTTAATTCCAGTAAGAATGTAATAATCATAATAATAATACAACCCCAATTCCGAAATGTTGGGACACTATGGAACATGCTAATAAAAACAAAGAGGAGTGATTTGTAAATGTACTTTGACTCGTATTTAAACCAAACAATGTATAAACAAAAGGTATTTGATGGTTTATCTAATCAACTACACAGTTTTTTTGACGATAAACGTTTATTTTGAAATTGATGCATGTAACACGTTCCAAAAAATTTGGAGAGGGGCGATGTAGGACTAATAGCAATGCGACCAGTTAAAATAAGAAGGTGATGTGATGTGAAACAGGTGAGGCGATTGTTTAATCATAGTACATAAGAGCCTCCAAAAAAGACCTAGTCCTTCAAAAGCAAGGATGGGTTGAGGCTCGCCAATCTATCAACAGATGCATCAGTGAATAATCCAAACACTTTGAGAACAACATTTCCCAAAGACAAATCGGTAGGATTTTGGGCATGTCACCTTCTACAGTGCCGAATATAATTAAAAGATTATATTCAGAAGGACCTTCTAAGCTGGTATCAGCATCAGGTCCAAAAGCCAGCATCTGTCATGGTATGGGGTTGTGTCAGTGCCCATGGCATGGGTAACTTGCACATCTGTGAGGGCAACATTAAAGCAGTGAGATATGTACACATTTAGGAGCATCATATGCTGCCATCCAGAGTAGGATAACGCCAAACTACATTCACAATGATGTCCAGTGTGAGCATATTGTGAATACGTGTCTTGGGAGCAGCACATGACAGTCTTTATGCTTACAACAGCAAGTGTAGCTAACAAACTACAGTAGCTAGGTGAAATGATCAACTAAAACAAGGGTGAAAGCACTTCCTTGCCATTTTGAGTTGAACCACGACATAGCAGATCTGTTTTTGTGTTGAACTGAGCTGTAATCTTCTGCCCACTAGCCATTTGTCAGAGTCAGAAATGTTACCACCTGGTAAAATATATAAAATGGTCATGTTCACCACACTGCATAAACAGTAAGGATAATTACAAAAGTATGGTCCTTATATCCCTGGTCCTGAAATTTATTATATTTGGTTTTGCTTTTTGTGCTCTGTCCAGGTTGGAGGTGCTTTCTTTACTGCAGCACTTAATCAGATGAGGCAGCGTGGACGCATTGCTGTGTGTGGTGCAATATCGCTGTACAACGCCACCACACCTCAGATGTGTAAGTAATGTGATGGACCCATGTGATAGTCCCTATGCCAACTGATATTACTTATCTAGATATGAGTGGCATGGATTAATGATTTGCAGGTTTCCACTTCAGGCTTTCTTTCTTTGTGGTAATGACAGTAGAATTGTTATTACAGCTCATATGGTCTACAACCACTAGGTGGTGATCTGATTCATTGTTGTAAAGTGGTCTAAAGTTTCTGGAAATATGGAACATTATTGATTAACACTTGCACAATTCTTTCTGTGTTCTCTCCAACTGCACCGCAGGTCCTTTTCCCCACATGACCATGCTGCTCAAGGGCATTAGGATTGAGGGATTCCTAGCCGATCAATGGCCAGAGAAAGACGAGGCATCTATCAGAAGACTGCTTACATGGCTGAAAGAGGCAAGTTAAAATTGAGTCAGACAAAATTGAATGTAGAGAATTCGCATAAGAGCTATGAGATGAGAGCTCTGAACAAACAGAGCTCTGGTTGAACTAGATGAGAGGAACTGGTACCCTTCAGTTCTGAGGTTTCTGGTGTTGACACTGCTCCAGCATATCTAAATCACCATAAGAGCTCCAGGGTAATTGCTTGATATGTTTAAATGAGTGTGTTAATTTTGGAAGAAATGCTAAATTCAGCAGAACCGTGTCAATCATGACCTGTAGACCTCGGATCTGTGAACAAATTGATAAGGGCAGCTAAATGCTGACAAAACAACACAGAGCTCTGGAAATCTTAATGATTTAATCAGAGGTTTGTTCCCTTTAGTTGGTGACCACAGCAGCATTTATTTTTGGAAGGAATAAAGAACCTCCCTTCCTTCTCTCTGCTGAAGTCACTATGAGCAAAAAAACAAAAAAAAAAAAAAGGGGCAGTTTGCCATGTTATGCTACCAAGAACTTAAAGTTAGGGTAAGGCTTAAAGTTATAGTGTTATTTCTGATGGCTACAAAGGACTGTGGGCGCACGGTGGCTTAGTGGTTAGCACGTTCGCCTCACACCTCCAGGGTCCAGGGTTCGAGCCCCGCCG
>JAFFST010006257.1:1534-12135 GCA_022414735.1 Noturus placidus
GAGCTGCAGCATGGTGGCCAAGACCATACAGCGGTTTAACAGGACAGGTTCCACTCAGAACAGGCCTCACCATGGACGAACAAAGAAGTTGAGTGCACGTACTCAGCGTCTTATCCAGAGGTCTTATCCAGAGCATTGCTGCAGAGGTTGAAGGGGTGGGGGGTCAGCCGGTCAGTTCTCAGACCATACGCCGCACACTGCATCAAATTGGTCTGCATGGCTATCGTCCCAGACGGAAGCCTCTTCTAAAGATGATGCACAAGAAAGCCCACAAACAGTTTGCTGAAGACAAGCAGACTAAGGATTAATGGAACCATGTCCTGTGGTCTGATGAGACCAAGATAAACTTATTTGATTTAGATGGTGTCAAGCGTGTGTGGCGACAACCAAGTGAGGAGTACAAAAACAAGTGCGTCTTGCCTACAGTCAAGCATGGTGGTGGGAGTGTCATGGTCTGCAGCTGCATGAGTGCTGCCGGCACTGGAGCACTACAGTTCATTGAGGGAACCATGAATGCAAACATGTACTGTGATATACTGAAGCAGAGCATGATCCCGTCCATTCAGAGACTGGGCCGCAGGGCAGTATTCCAGCATGATAACGACCCCAAACACACCTCCAAGGCGACCACTGCCTTGCTAAAGAAGCTGAGGGTGAAGGTGATGGACTAAACCCTATTGAGCATCTGTGGGGCATCCACAAATGGAAGGTGGAGGAGCACAAGGTCTCTAACATCCACCAGCTCCATGATGTCATCATGGAGGAGTGGAAGAGGACTCCAGTGGCAACCTGTGAAGCTCTGGTGAACTCCATGCCCAAGTGTTGGCAGTGTTGGACAATAATGGTGGCCACACAAAATATTGACAATTTGGGCCCAATTTGGACATTTTCACTTAGGGGTGTACTTACTTTTGTTGCCAGTGGCTTAGACATTGATGGCTGTGTGTTGAGTTACTACTTTACATTGTAGTAAGGTGTCATTTCTTCAGTGTTTTCACATGAAAAGATATAATCAAATATTTACAAAAATGTGAGGGGTGTACTCACTTTTGTGATTATATATATATATATATATATATATATATATATATATATATATATATATATATATATAAAATCTTTCATTGATTTCCCCATAGTTCCATGCTAAATTGTTACAACTTGTATTTAACTAATATTACAAACTTCTTAAAGTAATTATATTATCAAGAATGACACGAGGATTTATTCTTTTTTATAATATTTTAAAATCACTATTTAGTTTCTCTCAACTACTGGGTGTGGCAGTTGAAAAACTAGTAAAATCTATAAAGAAGAAAATAAATAAAAATTTGAATGATCTGTGAGTCTTATATTTAAAGGCCAGATTTAGATTACATAATGTATCAAAACAAGATCTACATAACAAGACAGACAAGTCTCTAAACAAACTAAACCTTGCTACAGTCAGGTCAGAAAGTTAAACCTTCATCATACTTAAGCACATTTTGTCTCATCAGCATCCATTATCTTAAAGCTCTTACCTTAACGAGTTAGCATACAGGCTAGAATTGTTAGAAAAATTTGATCAGAATTACACAGATTTTTGAGGAAAGCAATACGATGAGTGAGGTTCATGCTTCCACACTAAATAAATGGCAAAACAGTGAGGCTTATGTGTGAGTAAAAGCTCACAGCCAGAGAGAAATAGAGAAGGAAGAGATGGCATGCACTGGACACAAGCCTCTCTACCTTCAACTCTTTAAGACCCTGCATATAGCGCCCCTCTACATCCTGAATCTGGTCCTTTAGGTCATAGATGTCCTGTTGAGGAAGGATTGAAATGAATATTGGTGAAAAGTAGAAGCACCGAAGAACGAATATGATACATGCATACCTTCCCCAGAGACAGTGACAGAACAGACAGTACTTTAACTAGAGAGAAAAAACAGGTACCAGGGAGTTTTAGATATAGTAGATGTAAAGTAAGATCAATGAGCCAGTCAATAATCTTATTATGGGGTTTTCCCTTGAAAAGCACAAAACACTACAATCAGATTACTGTCATTAACCAGCTATTCTGATTCATTGAGCCAGATAATAGATACTGACTATGTGACTCTGCATGCTTTAATGTTATTGTCAGTATAAATATGACAAACATCACTGGCTATGTAACATGTTTAAAACACAATAATTTGTTTAAAGTAATTGCAAAATGTAGAGTCACATTTATCTGAGATTACGGAAAAAAAATAATTTGGCTGGTTAAGAGTACTGTGGTCTCAGGTGCTGTCAGTCAGGTTTTCCAAACGCAATTTTTAGATGGTCCCTTATTGACTCCTTTTAAAGTGCTGGTGCTATACTATAAACTGCTATTACTATAAAGTGCGTTTCTGAGAGATCAGCTTCAGGGGGATTTAATGGGAATTTAATGGGAGAAAAATTAAAACTATATTCAGTTGTACTTGGTTCTTTTTACATTTACATTACATTTATTTATTTAGGAGATGCTTTTATGATGACTTGCATGACTTACAAATGAAAAAATACAACCACTAAACTCCAGAGTAAGACAATACACATTTTGCCCTTTCTATGTTTTTTTTTTTTGAGAAATAGAAGAGAGAATCTTGAATCTGCAGTGAATGTCCTGTGACTGCGAGCCAGTTTAAAATGCGGTCGCCTGTGAGTGATGTCACTTCCAAATACAAACACACCCCATAGTATATTCCCATCCCCAACACTGATGGTCAGGTCTCTGTACAAAGCATGGGAAATGCAAATGCAAATGGATTTGTGATTCTGTTAATATTGGCAGGCTCCATACGCCACACTGAGGAAATGAAATAGTATTTAACATTATTTCAAAATGACATGGTCATAACATTTAACACACTGGAAATGCAATAGGAAATGGACTTTGCGTTTCCATTTGAAATTTGGCACACACTGTTAGGGATGTCATGATACCAAAAATCTAGTAGTCAGTACTGATACCACCAAATGTACACGATAACAGATACCAAGGTGTGGTATAAAAATAAAATTTTAAAACTCTCCTGGAGGACATTCTCCTCTGGCTGATACTGGCAAAGAGAGAGAGAGAGAGAGAGAGAGAGAGAGAGAGAGGGGAGAGGGGATTTTAGTTATCAAACACTGTCTGACAATGAGTGGAGGTGCACTCCTAAACCTGCACCCACACACACACACAGGCAGACAGACGCGCGCACACACACACACACACGCAAACATTAGTTTAAATTCACTGATATGGTGGCAGGTCAAAAAGATTTATTAAAAGCATGAACATGTGAATAATTATTAGTGACTTTAGGCTACATTTAGCTGACAGGTCACAGGCTGAATGGCAATGCATGGTGGCCCATTAGGAAGTAGTTTATAACATTGCAATGTGCATTTGCATTGCATTTATTCATTTAGCAGACGCTTTTATCCAAAGCGACTTACAAATGAGAGCACACTCACACACCAATGGTAGCAGAGCTGCATGCAAGGTGCTAGCTTGCCATCAGGGGCAACTTAGGGTTCAGTGTCTTGCCCAAGGACACTTCGGCATGGGATCACCCGGGCCGGGATTCGAACCACCAACCCTACGATTAGTGGATTAGTGGACAACCCACTCTACCGACTGAGCCACAGCCGCCCCAATGTGTTAGCGTCGTTAACAAATAACTGGCTATCGCAAACATTACATGGAGCATAACGTTAGCAAAACATAATATAGGCCAGTCTTTCAGGTGCTTTGCCAAATTCCAGGTGTTTTCTTGCTTTGATTGAAATGAAATATGGCATTGGTTGCACACCGGAAACCGATACTAGCTTTCATCTCTTTTCCTCTCAACGAGTCAGGGCGGAGCTAAACATGTTAAGCTAAACATGCTAATCTTCCGTAGTTTTTCCCGTGTGCTTGTAGGCGTTCTTCTTCACCACTTGTGGACTGACTAAAAGCACTTTTGTGTATTTGCTGCCCCATCAGGTCCGGAAGAATCGCAACGTCTGTACTTTCGTTACAATCGGTACCAATGCTACTGCAGAAAAACAAGTACAGTCACGTTTTAAGAATGTTGGTACCGAAGTATCTGTTCTCGTGACATCCCTAAACACTGTACATTCGTGTAAATGAAAATTCAAACAGTAATACACGATTTGGATTTTCATTTGAATTATGTCACAATTTATGCATCCACAAATAGGAAATGCAATTGCAAATACAGTTTGCAATTGCTTTTGAATATTGTCCACAAAATACTTTCATACAAGTATTACTGGTACTACAACTATAGTATTTATATTAACAAGGATAAAACATGTGCTACAATAGCGCAGCAGTAACGTGGTTGTGGCAGTACATCAGCAACTGGGGTTTGATCCTCTCCTCAGGTGAGTGTGTGAATTTTATAACAAAAATAACACTGACAAAAAAAAAAGGTCTTTGAATTTACTCAATTCAAATGCGTACATGGGTTGATTGAATTGAGTTAACATTATTTGTTTTCGTACTATCATGTATAGTTGTGAATTCGTGTCATGTTGTGCAGATGCAAGTTGTAATATTGTGTTTATGTTGTGTATGAATCGGATTAATTTCTTATAGGATGCGTTTGGGTGAGTTAATGAACCCGCTAGTAAAGTACTTAGTTTACTGGTTTTCATTCACTCAGCTCATGCAGGTCATTCCTGCTGATATTTTATATTACTGCTGTCCACCCCCATGTCTTTATGCCCACCACTTTTCAAAACCAAGTGACACCCATGTATTGCCTTAGCAAATAAATTACTGATCACTTTCCAATATACTGAAGCCTTTATTAAATACAATTTGTGAAGAGTATACAGTAATTAGTATAAGAATTATTAATTTTAAAGTCATTAACCATACTTTTCCAAATTATTCCAGTTATTTGGCTTCAGGCACACCCCTAATAGACAGTTTCATGTATGTAAATATAAAATAATATGTGAAAATAAAGTAATTGCTGTTCACTTTCCAATACAATTAAGCTTTTATTAAATATAAATTGCAAAGAGTACAGTCAGTTATTATCAGAAGTGTTTTAATCCAGTGATTTGCAGGATTTTTTTTAAAAAGTGGAAAAGGTGTTCGTCTGTTTCAGAGAAGTTCGTTAATTTGATCGCTTATCAGTTTCCAGTCTCAGGCTGTCAGATGGAATTTCCAACCAACCACATCTGAAAGTGTTTGATGCAGGATGTTAAGATTGCCAATGGCTGCTGCAGAACGCCAGCAACTGTGGATCTATCCTCAGCTCAGGGGGAGTTTAATTTTATTCAGGGCATTGAAAATATATGATCAAATGTTTATGTTTGATGTACAAAAACAAATTATGTTAATTTAACTCAATTCAGTCACGTGGAACCGAACTATGCATTTGAATTAAATAAATTCAATAAAAAATTTTCAGTGTGGACTTTTTTTTTAATAGTGAAACTTTAAATCTTTCCCTTGCCAAGAAAAGAGAAAATGGAATTCATTCAACACTATTTTGAGGAAGGACATTCATACTTACACATGCACACACAAATTGACTTTCTACATTGGAGAAAAAAAACGCTAATTAAATCAACACTCTCAATTGAGCGGAGGCTCAAAGCACATTTGCTGGCGTACTACACCAAGGATGTTTCTGCTGTGCTATTCAAGCACATTCTAGTTATATATTGTAGATGTACTACGTGACTCAATCACGCTTACTTTGTATAATTGAATCTTATAATTAGAATCTTGTTTAAATATTAGGTTTAGGATAAGCTTTGATGAGAAACAATATTTGTTTGTGAATGATGGGTAATATTTTTTCTTAAATCTAACCGACCACACATTCCATTTTTTTGTGTATTCTGTGTTCAGCTACAGTATGTTCTGCGATGCACCACTAAGTGGGTATTGTGTGAAGGACAAATGAATTGAAATTCTAAGATTCGTGCCCGCAGGGTGCCACGTGGTCACACGTGATGAATCGCGTGAAACCGTGGGGGTGGGGGGACGACGATGACGACACACGCACATTCTTAGAGGCCACATCTGCAGCCACCCAATAGTGGGCCTTGAGTTCCTGAACATGACTGGTTTACATTGATAATTCCACATAAATCCTACATACATTCAACCACATGTTCTTGAGGTAATGTGCTTACTAAAATCTTGGATGGAGGGATAGACAACCCAAAAATATAATACCTTCCTCACTCAGTGGTGGTGACATAAAAACAGTTGTTTTTTCCACTTGTAATTTTCCAGACAATATATATGAAGGAAAACGGTCAATAATAAAGAGAATTACATATCATGCCTTACCCTCAGTTCACTGAGAGAGGCATCCGGTTCGATGACAATACTGGGCATGTCCCCGCTGCCTCGTCTGGATGAAGAACCACCAAGAGAGGCCAGTGTGGCTGCAGAGAGGCCTGGAGTGGCACATCGAGATGATGGCTACAACACACAACATTAAATACATTTATAAGTATACAGAAGCAACATCCATTCTGTACAGTGATATATTTATCAATGACTACACCATTTATCCCCAGGACCTCAGAAGAAAAAAACAAAAGTAAAACAAATCTATTTTAGACATTTGACCTTGCTGTAACCTTGACCCTGTTTGGAACAATTTCAAAATCTAATCAGTTTATCTGCTAGTTACAATCATAATTCCAAATAGATCATGGGCAACTGTGGCTCAGGTGGTAGAGCGGGTTGTCCACTAATCGTAGGGTTGGCAGTTCAATTCCCAGCCCCCATTACTCCACATGCCGAAGTGTCCTCAGGCAAGATACTGAACCCCAAGTTGCTCATGATGGCAAGCTTGTGCCTTGCATGGCAGCTCTGCTACCATTGGTGTGTGAATGTGTGTGTGAATGAGAAACAGTGTAAATCACTTTGAACTGCTGAGGTTTAAAAAAATATTTAAAAAATGGCTATATAAGTGCAGACCATTTACCATCATACAAAAATTCAACAACTCATTCAAAATATCGCACTAATGAGTATCTCAGGTGGATGCATACATGGTTGGACATAACGCCGAAAACATTACGCCTCCACAATCAAGTGAAATGTTCTTTTAGTGAGATGGAAAGTGGGATTCTTAAGTTCTTGCCTTAGTAAAGCAATTTTGGCAAGGGACTCAATCTTAAGGACCCAAAATATTGTATTTTAATGTTTCTGGCTAAATCACAACGTTATGCAGAAACATGTTTTTTTTATTTTTTTTATTTAAACAGCAGCCAGTGTCCAGAGTACTCGGAGGAAACCCACATTTTGTGTTTACTTGTGTTGTCCTTGACTATTGTTTAAATTGGTTTGATGTTCCGAAACACTTAAGTGTGACAAACATGCAAAGGAACAGGAAATGAGGAAGGGGGCAAACACTTTTTCACACCACTGTAACTGACACTACTTTAGATCAAACAATCGTAACGTTGCGCTGTCTCTAAATTTTATCGCTTCTTACAAACATCCGGGTCACCTTACTGCTAGCCTTGTTTACATTTCACATCTATCTCATTTACCGCTGTTTTGTTTAAAAAGCAAATATGTCGGTTGTTTCTCCGCTTTTGAGTGCAGATGAGGTATCGCTTGAGCTTCACATGGTGTTGTTGGAACTAGAGGATGTGGAGAAACCAATCCTCGGCTTACTAGACAAGCAGGCCCAGCTGCTGGAGCGAATAACCATGCTGAAAACATCTTGTGCCTCTGCCTACACATCCAAGGTAAGAACGCAGCGTGGTATTACAACTCCTAGTTTCTCTACGCTGTGTTTCTCTGTGCAGGGACCGTGCACCCAAGATTTTTCCAGCCGAGGTCTCCGTCACGCCGGCGCCGACTCACCACGGACCTTGGGTGCACCAGCAGCGAAAGGCGAGAGCCATACCCTGGGCGAGGACCTCTTTGAGATCCCAACCAGGAATTACTTCGCCCCGCTCTGTCAGACCAGACCAAACGCTGTGATCCTTGATTACTCCACTGTGCGAAACACTTCAACAAAGGGTACGGTGCACACACATTGTTTTTCTGGTGCTCGTGTCCTTGATGTCGCTGTGCAGGTATCCGGGATCCTGAAGAAGGACGGGCGAATTGGCTCGGTCATGCTGCACGCGGGGGCGAACGACATCAGGCTGCGGTAGACGGGACTTCGCCAGTGTGAGATGGTACGAGGCAGATAATCCACCATAAAGATCATCGTCTCTGGACCTCTTCCCACATACAGACTTGGAGCTGAAAAGTTCAGTAGACTTCTAGCTTTAAATGACTGTTTAGTTTCTTCGTGTAATGAACAGAATCTGGTGCTTGCTAATAACTGGAATCTGTTTTGGGAGTGTCCTAGGTTGTTTCGTCCTGATGGCCTGCACCCCAGCAGCCTCGGAGCAGAACTGCTGTCGGACAACATCTCCAAGGCGCTACACACCAAGTGAGTGCCTACTGTACATCTTCCTACAATTATAACATTCATAATAAGCAATGTTCAATCAATAGTTCAATACCTGTAGTACATACTATAGAGACTTTGTCTGTTCCTCGAGCTATACAAATACATAGAAAATTTCGGAAAGTCTGTTTTATTAACCTAATTAACAAAATTAGATCATACTGAATGCACATCTAGCACCTTTAATCTGAAGTTAGGACTATTAAACATTAGATCTCTTGCGTCTAAGGCTCTTATTGTTAACGAAATCAATACTGATCAGGAATGTAATTTAATGTGTTTAACGGAAACTTGCATTAAACCAAACGACTATATAGCATTAAATGAAGCCAGTCCTCCTGGATACAGTTATGTACATCAGCCTCGTTCAACTGGTAGAGGAGGAGGTGTTGATCTCATCCATTGTCAAAATCTAGGTGTCACACAAAAACCTAGTCATTAATGTAATTCTTTTGACATTCTTTATACCAGTATAATTTATGTAGCCACAAAAAAATAAGTCAATTCCTCTAATTATTAATTACAGACCCCCAGGGCATTATACTGAATTTCTTAGTGAATTTGCAGACTTTATGTCAAACCTGGTTGTTTCTGTAGATAAAGCATTAATCGTCTGTGATTTTAATATTCATTTTGATAACCTGGAAGAACCTCTGAAAACAGCAGTTGTGTCCATCTTAGATTCAGTAGGGTTAATCAGAACGTGATCTCATACTAACATACGGATTAAATATAGAAAACATTGTAATTTTTCCACAGAAGTTGTCTCATTCTTATCTCGTTCATAATACGTATTGATCATATTTCCACCTCACCTCGCTACTGCATAAAACGTACTTTCATCAGCTACTGCACCGAGCTTCATAAATAACCTTGCAGAGACATCGATTATATTTGGATCACCGTCTGATCCGATAGGACTCGATCAGGTGACTGAATGCTTAGAGTAAACACTCCGCTACACTGCTAGATAGTGGCTCCACTCAAAAGAAAAATAATTAGAGAGAAAAAACTAACACCCTGGTATAACGACCAAACGCATACCTAAAAAAGATCACTCAACAATTAGAACATAAATGGTGTCAAACCAAATTGGTAGTATTTGAAACAGCATGGAAGGAGAGCCTACTGAACTATAGAAAATCTCTTAGCGATGCTAGAAAAGTCTCTCTCTCCACCTTAATAGGAGATAACAAAAACAATTCTAGATTTCTATTCAACACAGTAGCAAAATTAACTAGGAATAAAACCACTACAGAGAGAAACACGCAATCATTACATAGCAGTGAAGATTTCATGAAATTTTTCATTGGTAAGATTGAAAATATTATATGTGAAATTCAGGCTATTAAATTAAAACCAGACAGTATTATAACTAACCCTATAGACAATAATATAGTAATATCAGATCAATTTTTAGAGTGTTTTCCTCCCCTTAGAGAGACCGAACTACAGTGGTGTGAAAAAGTGTTTGCCCCCTTCCTCATTTCCTGTTCCTTTGCATGTTTGTCACACTTAAGTGTTTCGGAACATCAAACCAATTTAAACAATAGTCAAGGACAACACAAGTAAACACAAAATGCAATTTGTAAATGAAGGTGTTTATTATTAAAGGTGAAAAAAAATCCAAACCATCATGGCCCTGTGTGAAAAAGTGATTGCCCCTAAACCTAATAACTGGTTGGGCCACCCTTAGCAGCAACAACTGCAACCAAGCGTTTGCGATAACGTGCAATGAGGCTTTTACAGCATCCTGGAGGAATTTTGGCCCACTCATCTTTGCAGAATTGTCCTAATTCAGTTACATTAGAGGGTTTTCGAGCATGAACGGCCTTTTTACGGTCATACCACAACATCTCAATAGGATTCAGGTCAGGACTTTGGCTAGGCCACTCCAAAGTCTTCATTTTGTTTTTCTTCAGCCATTCGGTGGTGGACTTGCTGGTGTCTTTAGGATAATTGTCCTGCTGCAGAACCCAAGTTCGTTTCAGCTTGAGTACACGAACAGATGGTCGGACATTCTCCTTCAGGATCTCTTGGTAGACAGCAGAATTCATAGTTCCTTTTATCACGGCAAGTCTTCCAGGTCCTGAAGCAGCAAAACAGCCCCAGACCATCACACTACCACCACCATATTTTACTGTTGGTATA